>VZTO01012658.1:232320-269703 GCA_013400615.1 Syrrhaptes paradoxus
ACTTAATTATATTAAAAATATTATATTATTTTATTATTATTGAATAAAAACTGTATGTTGAAAGTGATAGAATTACACAAAAACTAAGGTCTTATTTAACCAAGAATTTTCTCACTGGTGTGCAGTTCTCTAACTACTTTAAATTAATTTGAGTCATTTTCCCTTTAGACATAAGAATGACCTGTTTTCTAGAGAATTACAATTCATAAATTTATAGGCACTATTTAAAAAAACAAAAATTTTTCAGTATACATAAGCATATTTTTTTCTATTGCACTAAACAAAACAAAAAAGTAACACACTTCTTTTCTTGAGTCATTTTGCTGCTTCCTATGAATTCATGGAAGTCNAAAGGATAAAGAACATCCTTTCCCGAAACAGGAACCCAGCATTACATCCCCTCCAATCCAATACACTATTAACTATTTTAACTATTTCAGTTCATGACTTTCCATCTTAATGTTTCAAAAAACTAGATTCTGGGGCATAATGTAATGCACTGCTGGAAAAATAATTGCATTTCCATATAAATTACTTACATTTTCACCTGTAAAACAAAAATCTACATGCTTGACACTGCAGTTATAAATTTCCAGCATAATAATAACAACAACAATAATTCACCAGCACAGAGAGATCACTGCAAACTGTTATCTCAACGAACTTTCTTCCCACTATTTTATTCAACCAGCAGCCTATTAAAAAGCGAAAACTTGGAAGTTTTATATTAATATTATAATTAATTAAAATAAGAATGTGAACAACAGGCACCACAGTGGTAATAACAGCATCTTATTCTGGCACCTCTGTAACTTAATTATATTAAAAATATTATATTATTTTATTATTATTGAATAAAAACTGTATGTTGAAAGTGATAGAATTACACAAAAACTAAGGTCTTATTTAACCAAGAATTTTCTCACTGGTGTGCAGTTCTCTAACTACTTTAAATTAATTTGAGTCATTTTCCCTTTAGACATAAGAATGACCTGTTTTCTAGAGAATTACAATTCATAAATTTATAGGCACTATTTAAAAAAACAAAAATTTTTCAGTATACATAAGCATATTTTTTTCTATTGCACTAAACAAAACAAAAAAGTAACACACTTCTTTTCTTGAGTCATTTTGCTGCTTCCTATGAATTCATGGAAGTCTGAAACGGAGATGAAGCAGGGGAAAAAAAACCACAATGTAGGCAAGTTTTATCAAATGCATACATGATTTTATTCCTATGTCCAATGATGGGATATTAACCTTAAATAAGGACAATGACACATTAAAATTAGATAAATCTGAATTATTTTCTGGTAAATAAAAACTGAAAATTGTTGACTGTTTCTCTAAATCAAATAATGACTTAGTACTGTATGCACAAAACACTTAAAAGTTACATAACTTTGGAATAAAACTTTAATTTTAAATTGTTTGAAAAATATTAATGGAAAATCTTGAAAACTTCCTTCTTTCTCTGTCTTCAGTAATTCAGATAATTCAAAAACAGTTTGGATGATAGAACTTCAACATAAAGAGGCTTATTTTGCAAGTCACTATTACAAAAAGTTACCAGGAGAACTGGTCATCTATTTCAAGTCCACAATTCGTCGAGATGGCTGTCTGTCAGTTATTCGTATTTGTTTGAACGGTCTCTGTAAGACCATTACTTTTGTTCTCTTCTGGATAAGTAGCTTTAGTAAAAGTAGCAAACAGTGAATCCATCATTCCCAAAACTTCTAGTAGTTCNTATTATTATTGAAGAAAAACTGTATGTTGAAAGTGATAGAATTACACAAAAACTAAGGTCTTATTTAACCAAGAATTTTCTCACTGGTGTGCAGTTCTCTAACTACTTTAAATTAATTTGAGTCATTTTCCCTTTAGACATAAGAATGACCTGTTTTCTAGAGAATTACAATTCATAAATTTATAGGCACTATTTAAAAAAACAAAAATTTTTCAGTATACATAAGCATATTTTTTTCTATTGCACTAAACAAAACAAAAAAGTAACACACTTCTTTTCTTGAGTCATTTTGCTGCTTCCTATGAATTCATGGAAGTCTGAAACGGAGATGAAGCAGGGGAAAAAAAACCACAATGTAGCCAAGTTTTATCAAATGCATACATGATTTTATTCCTATGTCCAATGATGGGATATTAACCTTAAATAAGGACAATGACACATTAAAATTAGATAAATCTGAATTATTTTCTGGTAAATAAAAACTGAAAATTGTTGACTGTTTCTCTAAATCAAATAATGACTTAGTACTGTATGCACAAAACACTTAAAAGTTACATAACTTTGGAATAAAACTTTAATTTTAAATTGTTTGAAAAATATTAATGGAAAATCTTGAAAACTTCCTTCTTTCTCTGTCTTCAGTAATTCAGATAATTCAAAAACAGTTTGGATGATAGAACTTCAACATAAAGAGGCTTATTTTGCAAGTCACTATTACAAAAAGTTACCAGGAGAACTGGTCATCTATTTCAAGTCCACAATTCGTCGAGATGGCTGTCTGTCAGTTATTCGTATTTGTTTGAACGGTCTCTGTAAGACCATTACTTTTGTTCTCTTCTGGATAAGTAGCTTTAGTAAAAGTAGCAAACAGTGAATCCATCATTCCCAAAACTTCTAGTAGTTCCTCCTGATAGTCGATCTCTTTTCCTATGGCTTCCTGAAGCCTCAAGAACTGTCTATCAACAATCGCTGACTGCCCAACCACAGGTTGATATATGTCTGTAAAGAAAAAAAGTAACTTAAGAATCCACATTGTCTATTAAAATGTGAAAATTATATTAGCTAGTTAGACATGCATTTAATTAGTCTGGCACAAGTCCAACACAGCAAACAAATAAGACACCTTTAATGGTGTTCTGAAAATAGTGTTGATTATTGGTATGTACTCACAGTAACAGTAAGGCAAACTAACAGAACCAGATATTTTTAATACCTCAAATACTATTTTTACTTCATTGGAGAAGCAGAAATCACTCGTACTGCGTTAACTATAGAAACAAAAAGTATCAAAGATCCTCAGAAATCATGAGGAACTTCCTGCAGTTGGTGCAAACCAGATACTGCCTGCGGCCAAAGTTACCTGGCAGTCTCTCTTTTTGGATCATTCTCTTGACACTGAGTTAATACCATAAAGCTTTGGTTTCTTAAAAATATACTTTTGACCTTATTTCCGAACTAACTATATGGCTTTGAGAATCTTTTTTGTGTTGTACTTACCAGTGATCATATCTGCAACAGTCACCAGTACAGGAGTAAATCTAGGCTCAATCACACGTCTGCAAAATTAGAAGACATCCCAATTTTACTGGTTTTGCCAACTGCACTTCTACCACCAACAATCAGCCTTCTCATACAGGCACACAGATAATTTTTTTTCCATGAAGAGATGTCACAGAACAGTAGTCCCAGATGCAAGTCAAAAAAACTGTATGTGGTATTTACGCTCCTCCTTTCAGGAAGGCAGTGGGAGTTGGAGGACTGGCAAAAGCCTCAGCTAAATGAAGATGTGAGTTACATCAAGGAGACAAAAAGTAGTAGACTATAGGTCTGGCAAATTAAAATATACTCTCTCATACTATCATCCAATTTTTTATGTGCTAAGGGGTAAACTAGTTCAGTACTATGAGTGAAATCCCAGACTGAAATCAGAAAGCAGAAAGCATCTGAGATTTCAACAGTACCAGTGCTCCACCCATGATCTGTTGAGACTCTGTGGCAAAAGCCATTAAGAAATACAGGTCTCAAAACAGAGAGAACTCAGGTTAAAACAATACCTTGCCACAAAGGTAAGAAGAAGATTAATTTGCTTCTCATCTCGGCCTGCAAGTGCACTCCTCAGTGTTCCTCTGCGATGTAGTTCCTGCATGACGGCAACCGTAACTTCAGGAGTATAAAGCCTGATGGGCGGCTGGACATACATAAGAAGAGTTTAGTAGCAAAGCAATACCTTTATATACAAAACAGTGTTGGTATCAGCAAAACCAAAACGGAACCCTCACAAGTTTGATTGCTTTCTAGTTACATACTGAAATAAAATTTGTTTGACATACAGAAAAAAATCCACATCAGATGACAGCACACAACTCTGAGGAGACAAAAAACGATGCCTCACCTCCAGTACAGCATCAAGGGCCTTGGAAGACTGAAAGCTCTTCAGCAGCTTGTCATACTTCCTCAAAACACGTTTTACAGGTTTGCTGACACAGAAATCTTCCTAGAATTGGAAGACGAGTTCAGAATAAGACAGACACACAACAGATTAGATGTATTACCATGAACAATCTTTTATGTCTTTGTACGTTCCGTCTCTCCCCTTTCTTCAACTTAGTATACACCAAAAAAAAAAAAAAAGACGACATTTTGAGGAACACTTCAATATACATTTTCTCACCCCCCTATACCTGTTTTGGCATGTAAGTTCTTCCTTTCACATGGGTTCTATATGTTGGTTGTCTCTTCAGAGACTTTTCTTTCCTTTCTTCAGGTTTTCTGTGTTTAACGTTTAGCACCCCATTGGTCATGCCTACGACTATGGTTTCATCTTCAGGCTAAAAATTAAGAAATCACAGGGTTAGGAACCTAGTGTTTTATTTGATGATGCGTGCCCTACCATGAAGATTTTTAAGGTTTTATGCTTCACGATAAGGCTCTAATCACATTATCACAGAATATCATAGCTGGAAGGCACCTCATGAAGTCCCAGGGTCAAATACCTTGTTCAAAACAGGGACAGCTTCAAGGCTATAATCGTAAACAATGTTATCCAAATACCTAGAGAGACTACAGCCTCACTACTGAAGCAAGCTCAAATATGCATTAACATCCTTCTGTAAGTAAAATGTATACAGTTTTGTTTTGCTGGGTTTTTGGGGGGTTTTTTGTTTTTTTCTCAATGGCATACAACTGCCTTTGGCTATTACATGCTATACAGCGGACAAGCACCACCTATGAGAAAGCCATTGTGGAGCAGAATTTTGAGAAACAAGTGAAAGCTATTCAAAATACTAGTCACTGCTACAAATTTTACCTACATAACCCACGTACAATTTTACCTACATAACCCACATTACAGCCATGACCAGGTTGAGAGCTTATGAGTTAAAAATCAAGAATCAGTCCAGCAAAGGACATCTAGGGGTTGCAGTCTACTACAGGCCACCTGATCAAGGAGAACCTACTGATGAGGCCTTCTTGCTTCAGCTGCAAGAGGTCTCACATTCACA
Source organism: Syrrhaptes paradoxus (assembly GCA_013400615.1). Lineage (NCBI taxonomy): Eukaryota > Metazoa > Chordata > Aves > Pterocliformes > Pteroclidae > Syrrhaptes > Syrrhaptes paradoxus. Next base: position 237,571 of record VZTO01012658.1, read on the forward strand.
AGCTCTTCTCCTGATGAGGCATTTTAACCACCCGGGTATCTGCTGGGACAGCAACATGGCGGGATGCAAACAATCCAGGAGACGCCTGGAGTCTACTGAGGATAACTTCCTGGTCCAGGTATTAGATGGACCAACCCGAGGTCAAGCATTACTAGACCTGGTGCTTACCAATGCAGAGGAGAGCACTAGAGAAGTTAAGACTCGGGGCAGCCTGGGCTGTAGTGACCACGCACTGGTGGAGTTTGTGGTGTTGAGGAATATGGGCCTGGCAAAAAGCAGAGTCAGGATCCTGAGCTTCAGGAGAGCAAACCTCCAGCTGTGGTCAATGGCTCTATGTCTGGGTGGAGACTGGTCACAAGCGGTGTCCCTCAAGGGTCTGTCTTGGGACCAGTGCTCTTCAACATCTTTATCAACGACACAGACGATGGAATCAAATGCACCCTCAGCAAATCTGCAGACAACACCAAGCTGAGTGGTGCCGTTGATACAATACAGGGAGGGGATGCCATTCAGAGGGACCTGGACAGGCTGGAAAAGTGAGCCCATGTAAACCTAATGAAGTTCAACAAGGCCAAGTGCAAGGTGTTGCACTTGGGCCAGGGCAATCCCAGATACTTGTATAGACTGGGAGAAGACCTCCTTGAGAGCAGCCCTGCGGAGAAGGACTTGGGGGTCCTGGTGGATGAGAAGCCAGACATGAGCCAGCAGCGTGTGCTTGCAGCCTGGAAAGCCAACTAGTGGCCAGCAGGGAGAGGGAGGTGATTGTGCCCCTCTACTCTGCTCTTGTGAGGCCCTGTCCGGAGTAGTGTCCAGGCCTGGGGCCCCCAGCACAAGAAATACATAGAGCTCTTGGAACAGGTCCAGAGGACATCCACAAAGATGATCAAAGGGCCGGAGCACCCCTCCTATGAGGAAAGGTTGAGGGAACTGGGCTTGTTTAGCTTGGAGAAGAGAAGGCTCCGGGAAGACCTCACTGCGGACTTCCAGTACTTGAAGGGAGCCTATAAACAGGAGGGGGAGCAACTGTTTACAGGGGTTGATAGTGACAGGATGAGGGGGAATGGTTTTAAACTAAGAGAGGGGAGATTTAGGTAGATATTAGAAGGAAATTTTTCACTCAGAGGGTTGTGAGTCACTGGAACAAGTTGCCCAGAGAAGCTGTGGATGCCCCATCCCTGGAGGCATTCAAGGCCAGGCTGGGGTCCTGGGCAGGCTGCTCTAGTGGTTGGCAACCCTGCCCACAGCAGAGGGGTTGAAACTAGATGATCTTTAAAGTCCTTTTCAACCCAGGCTATTCTATGATTCTATAACAAAGGTAGCATGTATTTGATGCTAAAGGTTATAATTTTAAATTGAAAAAAACACTGATTTCACATGTAAAATAGTGAGTTATGACCAGTTATTATTAACAGAAAATTCTATGAAAACATTAAACATTAGCTGAATGCTCAAACATTAGCTGGTAAAAAAAAACCCAAACAAATAAAAAGTGTTGGGAATTACTACACAAGAAGCAAAAACTAGAAAGTCATTATGACACTGAATAAATTCATTGTTTACCCACATTTTAAATCCTGCACGCCTCGTTCTCAGAAAACATTATCAGATTCAGAATAAAAGAATGAAAAAACACCAAAGAGAATCAAAGATTGGCTTGATTTGAGACAGAACTCTTCAGCACAGGGAAATAAAGACAATAAAGTCTACAAAATTTATGACAAGTATGCATGGAGATCAGCTGGTCAATGTCTCATTTAGGGGCATCAAATGCAGTCAAAGAAGGTTCAAATGGAACTAAGGAAGACAATTCTTCACACCACAAGTAGCAGGAATGTGGAACTCCTTGTCAAGGAATATAGTGAAGGTTAAAAGTGACTTGCAGAACCCAAGTCAGTTCGGCGAGCCAGGCAGGAGTACCTCTGTGCAGCCGTGAGGACCAGGCAAGGGGCGCACACTCCTAGGCCAGCCCTGAGCTTTTCTCAGAGGAGCCTCCGCTGATCAACTGATCACCACAGACACAGACAAAGACCTTTTGAGTGGCACAGACTCAAAGGTTTGTTTCACGTGACCAGGGCATCTGGTAAGTCACACAGAGACATCTGGCGCACAGTATGTCCCCGTATATTTTGTGGGTATTAGGAACAAGATGCAGGTTCAGGCGTTAGGTGAGAGTCCTAAGGAACTGCCTGATATATCTAGGGGTGCCCATTGGTGTCTTTGTTGCTGCTCTAATAGTATTATTGATATTTGTTTGTTGTTGTGTTTGTTGTGTGCAGAATAAAGGATCCTTTATGATTGTGGTGTGAATGAGACGTGGTGTAACCACAAAGCGAGTGAGGAGTTCTAATCCGCAGTTCTGTTACTCCGCGAGGAGAATGGCCGGAGACGAACGAAGCGACAGCTGAGTGAATGGAAAGTGACTGAATGAGAAAAGAGGACAGTGTGGCAGCTGCAGCCCGAGAGGAGGAAGGCTCCCCCTCTCCTTGCACTCGCTGTCGAAATTGTCACCTCATCATAGTGACCCGGTGTTTCAAGTGTAAACCTGGGTGTTCAGTTAAATTGTCCTTGCAGACGGAGTGGGCGTATTGCCGAGGTTGCTGGAAGTGGAGAAGCTTTAAGTGACTTCAGTTCAGAATTCTGCAATACATTGTGTAAACAAGCAGGATGGGAGCTAGTCAGAGCAGGAAGGTACTAAAGAAGAAGAAGAAAAAGGGCTCGGTCAAGCAATTGCAGCAGCAATACCTGACACTAACCAAGGAGGAACCAGAGGAAGGAAGGAATTTACGTCCCCCTTAAGGACAGATCAGTGTGCCTATTGTAGTAAGACCAGGCATTGGAAACAGGAATGCCCTCGAATTAAGAACTCACCATCACAGTGTACAAATTGCGGTGAGGAAGGACACTGGAAGAAGTGGTGCCCACAGTTAAGAGATACCCCAAAAGGAATTAAATCAGCATGACTGGAACCTAGGGAATCTACCCTAGCAGACCCCTTGGTTAAATTGAATCTAGGGAATAAAGGAAAAGAAGTAGAATCTTTAGTGGACACAGGAGCCATGTTCTCTGCATTAAATCAGTGTCTAACCCCTCAGGGTGAAGAATCGGTAATGATTATTGGAGCCACTGGCCAACGGGAAAGGGTGTTTTTCTTGAGAGCTTTAAAATTTAAATTGGGACACCAAATTGTGATGCACAAATTCCTCTATACACCAAATGCCCCAAAGTCCTTACTTGGAAGGGATCTCCTAGAACACCTAGGAGCAAAAATCATTTTTAAAAAGGGGAAATTAACTTGGAAGTGAGGAATAACAAATTAATCAAAATTCTGTGTCTGGTACTTATCCAGACAGAAAACAAGGAAAACCAAGCCTCCCCAGAAGTTTTAGAAATTCTAAATCAAGTACATCCCAGGGTGTGGGCCTCAGATATCCCAGGCAAAGCAAAGAATGCGGCCCCGGTAAAAGCTGAGCTGAAACCAGAGGTTAAACCAGTGAGGATTAAGCAGTACCCTTGGAGACTGGAGGACTGGAAAGGAATGAAAGAAATAATAGACCAATTTCTAAATTATGGGTTACTGATAGAATGTGAATCGGAATAGAATACTTCTATCCTTCCATAAAGAAATCCAATGGTAAAAGTTATAGGTTGGTAGAGGATTTGAGGGCGATAAATAAAATCATGGAAGATTTGTATCCTGTAGTGGCCAATCGTTAAATCTTACTAACTAAACTGAGAAATACCCAGATATGACTCACCGTCTTAGATCTGAAGGATGCTTTTTTCTGCCTAGCCCTGGCAGCCGAGAGTCAGAAGTTGTTTGCCTTTAAATGGGAAAATCCTGATACAGGGAGAAAGACCAAATTGACTTGGACAGTGTTACTGCAAGGGTTTAAGAATAGCCCCACTATTTTTGGGAATCAGTTAGCACGAGAGCTTGAAAACTAGACACCTCTCTCACAACCAGGGAACGCTACTACAATATGTAGATGACCTCCTAATTGCAACTGAGACTAAGGAAGATTGCATGCAATGGACTATAAGCTTGCTCAATTTTCTGGGGTTAAATGGTTATTGAGTTTCTCACCAGAAAGCTCAGATGGTCCAACTGCAAGTGACTTATCCTGAATTCAGGGCCTCCGGGGGAGAACGGGAACTTGGAACAGAACAAAAGGAGGTAATCTGCTGCACCCCTGAGCCCACCAATGCAAGGGAACTCAGAACCATCCTCAGAATGACAGCATTTTTCCTCAGTGGAGCCACTGCCGAACCAGTAATCCATGACTGCCTGGAAACTATAGAAGCTGTCTATTCCAGTAGACCAGATCTGAAAGAAGAACCACTGGAGGATGCTGAGGACTCATAGCTTATAGATGGGAGCAGCTTCGTGGTCCAAGGAAATCGTAAGACAGGATATGCTGTGACCACTACCCAGAAGGTAACAGAAGCTAAACCATTACCTGCAGGAACCGCTGCTCAGAAAGCGGAAATAATTGCCCTGACAAGAGCATTAGAATCTGCAAAAGGGAAGAAAATCAGCATTTGGACTGATTCAAAATATGCTTTTGGAGTAGTCCATGCCTATGGCGCCATCTGGAGGGAACAAGGGTTACTCACAGCACAAGGAAAACAGATCAAGCAATTTTAAAACTTTGAGAGGCTATCAAATTGGCCAAGAAGGCGGCCATAACGCATTGTAAGGGGCATCAAAAGGGTGACACTGAATAAGAAATTGGGAATAAATTGGCAGACCGAGAGGCTAAAAGGAAGGCACAGAAAATCAAATCAGTTTTAGCCTTGGTCCCAGACGGTAAATATACAGGATTAGGTTTTGATTCAAATCCCCATTACTCAAAGGAGGATCAAGACCTAATAAAGGATTTGGAAGGAAAAGCTGAGAGCAACGGATGGGTTAGTATACCTGATGGGCGGATAGTAGTGCCCTATCATCTCCTGTGGAAATTAGTGATAAAGGAACATAAGACGACCCACTGGGGACCAGAAGCCCTATGTAAGAGCCTAACTAGAGGAACAGTGACACAGAATTTATACACCACCGTAAGGCAATCTACTCAACAGTGTTAAATCTGCTTAAAAAGAATTCAGACACGACTCACGAAATTAAGATGGGTAACACTGAAAAGGGAAATGTCCCAGGGCAACATTGGCAGATTGACTTTTCTGAGCTCCCTAAAAAGGGGGAGGGGGGTATCGATATCTATTGTTTTTAACAGACAGTTTTTTGGGTTGGCCATAAGCTTTCCCATGTCGAACCAACAAAGCAAGTGAAATGACTATAAAGCTCTACTAAATGAGATCACCCCTCGATTTGGTGTACCCACTGTAATTTCGTCAGACAGAAGGTTGCACTTTTGTGCCCAGATTGTACAGCAGATTAGCAAAATATTGGGAATACACTGGCAGCTTTACACTCCTTACTGACCGCAGGCTAGCGGCCAGATAGAGAAAGTGAACCACTTAATCAAACAGCAAATTGCCGAAATTTCCCAGGAGACTAATTTACATTGGTATTAAGCGCTTCCCTTGTCTTTAGACAGAACAAAGCCCAAACAGAAGGAAAACCTGAGTCCTTTCGAAATTTTACAAGTCAGGCCATATCTCTTTCAGTTCAAAGGGGAAGATTTAAGTCAACTAGAAGATTGGTTATATTATTATTTAATATCACTGGGAAAGGATGTGTTTCTATGAGAATGCTGTGTGATTCCGTATTTGTAGATGTTACAGTACACAAACAGCCATTCAAACATTTGTGTTTGCAATTTTATGAGGATTATAGGATGTGATTTTAACTACTCAGCTCCTGTAACCTCTTATCAACTATTGCAGTCTAATTATAAGCTAATTCATTATTTACCACTTACTCCTATCGGGATGAATCTTTCTTTGATAAAGAAGTTACTCAAACACTCTGATTTGAAACAATTAGCCAAACAAGCCCAAGAAAATGGACAAAAGACTCTGATTGCTGTCCACCACGATGCAGAATAAATACATCAAGTACTGGACAGAGTGAAGACGGGCAACATCAGTGGTGAGAAATCTTTTTCGGGTGGTCACCAACAGCTACTGGAATCTTCAGTAAGATGCTACACCCATCATTGTGTTATTAGTGCTTACAATAATATGTTTTGTTCTCATCGCAATACTGTATGTTAAGCTTTGGATCATGATGAAGCGTCTGAATAGACCGACCTTTTTAGATTATGAGGACAGGAGAAGGCATAAATTAAGGTATCAGCTACAATCAGGAAAATATTTTCAAAATTCTCTGGATAGAACAGGAATAATCTAGAAATAAGGTTGTAAAAGACTTCACTTTGCTTTTGTAACAGAATGTACTGTGCTGTAAACTCCATTTGCTACATGAGGCCTCTCAGATTGTCTCTCTTGAGTAATCATCCAGGAGGAACTCGGGGTTAGTTACAAAGAGACATTTCCTGGTAAGAACAAAGACGCTCTGCGTTTTGACGCAGATAGAAACCTTGGACAAGGGCCAACGCAGATGTAAGGAGCACTGAACCTGCGCAACACATCGGGGTCAACAAAAGGTAATGGGGAAGACTACCCCATCTTCATCCTCATGACCCTTGGCGACCACCACCAGAGGCACCACGCAAACACAGACAGAAAGAACCTAATTAGCATGACAAGCAGGGACAGGTCATGAATATGTATAAGCATGTTTCGAAATCTTGTGAATATGCATTAATTGATTGTATAACAAGAAGTGAGCCACTATGCTTGCCACACACATCTTTGGAGGGGACACCCCCGCGCCCCACGCTGAATAAACATACCTACTTCACAACCTTACAGATTGTGGAGTCTTTCTTCCGCAAGTCAAAAGTTTGTCCAAGCTCAAGGAGAGACTGAGCAGGTTCATGTAAGAGAAACTCCTTGAAATATGCAGAAACTACACTTTGATGAGCAAATTTCTCATAAAATGAGTCTGGAGTTTGGGACAATATCAGGAAACATCATAAGCACTTGCCCTGGTTTTAGTTTTCCATACACATCTACTCACAGCTACAGCTGGAAGCAGTGTCTTGAGCTAGACCAGCCTTTGGTTTAACCCAGTAGAGCCAGTCTTACGTTCTTACATGACGATTTAAAACTCAAGGGTTTTAGTCAATAGGAAAAAAAATACTATGTTTCAAAAGATATATACACAGCTCCAGAAATGCCAAACCACAGGTATTACACATTTTGCAGCTGCTGTAGAGGCTTAAAGGATATGGGGTTTTCTTTTGGTTCTGTACTCTTCACCTCAACAAAAATAATTCAAAACTCATTTACCTCTAGGTCCCTAGAGAATAAAGTAGAAAATACAGGAAGGAAAACACCCCCTCCACACACACCTTCCCCCAAGTTCCAGAAGAGCAGGACAACAGTAAAGTAGCAAAGGTAGTAAAGATCCCTCACAGTCTCTCTTACATGTTGTTCAGGGGCTATGAAGAAGGTGAGATGTACATGACAACAGCATTGTTTTAAAAAGTAGTGCTAGCGTCCAAATCTCTCGCCAGCAGGTGACTTATCCATTGGAACTGAAAAGTTTCAGAGAAATGAGAGTCTGTTTTCTGTTTCCAAGAGAATAAGACAACATGCCTCAGCAGACAAGTTTGTTTATGCTCATACCTCATGCCCTCTCCTCTTTTCTTCCTCAGGCCAATCTGACACCAACAGCTTTTAAGACAAGTTCACCCTATTCTAAATTTCTCAACAAATGACCTATTTTTTTGTTTCTATCACTGCCACACAAGAGGACCCAGAAGGTTCCTGAAAGGCAAAAGATGAGTACAACCTTCTTAAAGTCAAAGGACTTCACTTCTAAACTGAATACTTTCCCTATCATATATACTGTCCTTGATAAACACACAATATTGTACAGATCTAAGCAGGTAACATTTGGTTTCTGAATGTATTACGTTTAAAACCTCTTGGTACACTTTTTACTCAGGGAGAATACATACAGTCATCCCACTTTGCATGTACAGCATTCTTCTGACACAGGTACCCAATATCAGTGAAAGCAAAAAATAATTATTTTAGTGACGTAAAAGGTATAATCTGCCTAGACAGATTTCTAATCTACTTACCGACAATGCAAGACTGAGGATAGATGTTGCATAGTTAAAGCTGTGGACTACTTTGTAGGAAGTAGTACTATAAATCTTCACATGCCTGTACAGAAGAGTAATGATTAACACCTCGTTACTAATGCCTTATTGTAGACACTTCATAGGAATTTCATCACTCTCAACTTCCACAGGTCATTTAAGGAAATGGAGTATTTATACAAAGCATTCTTCAGACTACCACTAAGCCTAGTTTTACCTCTCCTGCAACAGAAAGGTTCTGTTAAAAGACACACAGAAGTAAGAAAGGATTACCCCTACCAAGATAAAAATGGGGCAAGGACAGAAAAAGAAACTGGAGCCAGATATAGTGATTATCTGACTTCAGCAATGCTTATTTGGAAACACTAAGACACCATCTCTTCAAATCTGTTCTTAAATTTTAAATGTAAGATTTATGGACAATTTCTGGAAGTAAATCCAGATATTCCTTTATCCAGCTGCTTTTTAATGATTTGACTGAAGGTACCACTTCATATTTGTAATGTCTCAGAGACAACAATTGCTGAGTACCAGCACTCAATACCAACAACCAAAAAAGCAGGGAGGACATATTTCACCTGTGCACCTTGGGTATAAAAAGCAACAGCACAGCAACACAAAACCCAGGTTCTTTAAAGGTGAATACTAATACGCTTTCAGTTTTTTAAAACCGTATTAAGGTTAAGAGTAGTCACTTTACACAGACTGCAAAGGTAATTTTAGAGATTCATAAAAAATGAATGCTTATTCAGAAGTCCCCCACATGCATTCCCAAGTGGCACATGCAACCCTTACTTCTATTCAGGCTAATAAGTGGAAAAAGTTAATGTATATTGCTGTATGTACATCGGTCTCAAGACACATTTTCAAAGAAATTATAACTCTAACAGTTAGAAGTGTTTAAACCCAAAACACATGCACAGATTCACACTACTGTATAATTACCTTCAAAGCAAAAAAAGTCCTACAGAATTTAAATCACAACAAAGCCACAAAATATACTAACCTGTCCAGGGATCCTGACAATAACCTCTGTCCAGAGCTGTTCAGGCATAAACAAGTTACAGTTTTATGGTGATTTTTAAGTGAAACTAGTAACTGTCCACCTTTTAGTACATCCCAAACTTTGACATATCGACCACCTGTGAGAGGGAAACACAGAAACCAGTTTGGCATATGTACACATTTACACTTCTCTGGAGTTTTCAGAGTGACACAGTGCCTCCTTTGTAGCACAAGAGTTTTCTCTACCTACTCACTGTCTCCATCCATTATGACTATCTCCCGGGACAAGACAGACTACAGCCTGCTCTTTTTTAAGCTATTCTGCAGGCACAGTTGAATGATTCAACATACTCCTTACAAAAAAAAAAAAAAATTTAGATACCACTGGGTTATAGGACTTCTGATGTAGTGTCAAGAAGAAACTAAAAAAAAAACACCAAAAAACTTATCATTAAGAAAAAGCCAGTCCCACCCTTTTAAAACTTATTTACATAGGTTCATTCCTTCACTTTAACACTGGGCTAATTAAAGGTGGTTTTGTTTTGGTTTTTGACCAGCTATGAGAAAACCAAACCAGGGACAAAAAGACCTCTACCTTCACCCTCCAGATGAACACAGATTCCTAAAGAAGACCTTGGAGACATACAGCTGTTACATCACTCAGCACTTCATTACCAAATGAAAACCCCACACACGAAAGAAGCAGCTGAAATATTTCTTGAATCAAGCTCACAGAAAATAAATGCAATTTTATTGACGTACCTGCAGATACCAGAAGTCCACCAGATGGGAACAGAAGCACACTCTCCACAGGCTGGCCATGTTCTATTGTCATGACACTACTTCTTATTCGTGCATCAAATAGTTTCACAGTGTGATCATAGGAACCTGCAAACAACACCATAAATAGATCCAGTTTCATAATTTCAATTATTTCACAAACTAAACCAGCCACATCCTACAATCTAAGGGAGCTCCTGTCAAAAAGAAAAGTTTTAAATCATATGCTTAGCACACCTTGTGGTTTACCTTGGTTAATTAACAGCCTGCAGGCAACATAAGTCTTCCAATTCCAGCCCTAGCAGCATGTCACGCCTTAAAAGTAATTTAAGCCTTAATTTCTTCCTTCCATTAATTAAGTGTATTTATAACAATCAATATCAGGCAACCTGATAAAACCTCATCTCCTGTGCCTCTTAAGCAAGGAATACCATTTTTTTCACAGCTATTTACCACAGACTAATAGGAAACTACTGCTAGGAAAACCAAAAGCAACCAGTTTCAAATACCTCCTCACACAACCTTTCATTGATGAGTCTGCCAGTTTTGGGCTGTACAAACTACAATGGAACTAGTGTCTTCCTCTGGAAACTTGATAAAACACTTCAGTCAAGCCCAGCTAAAGGATACATCCACAGGATTTTCTTAAAACTTTCCAAGGCAAGTCAGAACAGTCCCACTGACCCTAACAGGCTACAGCAACAACATGCTAAAAATCAGTTCACTCAGGATTTCTCTACAGTAAACATCAGTATTAAGCTTAAAAAGCAAGCAAAAAGGAAACAACAAAGTAGGTACTGAGCAGGAAGACAGGTCTTCCATGTTTAAATTATAATAAACAAGATCCTACTGTATCAAAAACTATTTTTCTGCATTTTTCTTCAATTCAACCCAAAAGAAGCATACATAAAAAAGAAAATCAAACCTGTTATAAAGACATCTGCATTCACTTTACTTGCACAGCCACATCTCACGTAGTCAGTATGTTCACTGTATGAGACGATTTCTGTAGCACTTGGAATATCCCACAAATTTGATGAATAATCATCACCACCAGAAAATATTCGGTATTTATCAGACAGGAATCCCACTACGTGAACAGCTCTAGAAATCAAAGTCCACAATATCCAAAGTTAAAATACATACTTGTTTCCAGAGCATGCAGTCTGCGTAAAGAGTTTATTGAAGTATTCCATATTAAAAGTGCAAAGTATTTACTATTAGAAGTTACAAAGCCTCACTTCTGAGATTAAAAACACTTCAGTTTTTGTATTTCCAGCCAGAAAAGGATCATGCTGACATATGCTTCCCTAAGCTGTAAATTCTGCTTTTGTTACTTAGAGGTCTGTGCACTAGCACTGTCCTTTAGAATAAATTTATAATAGTAAGTTTTAAATATGACTGAGTTGGACACTCTTCTTGTCCTTTAAAATCACTGTTTAAATTTGTATTATCATTGTAAAATCCTGAAGGAGCATGACTTCGACAGGAAAGACAAATACCCTCAATCTTATTACAGTTAACATATTGATTAGGACATGAGATAATACTCTATAACCAGAGACCTCAAACAGAAACACTCTCAACCTCTGCCTATGTACTCTCCAGTGAAGGAATGTTTGGAATAGTTGTTCTAGGTAGATAAAAGACTTATCAATCTACCACAGCACAGCAATCTGTTTAATCTAAACATTATCACTGTCTTCTCCTGACTGATACATCTGAACTCTTCTAACTCCTTCCCCACCCCAACCCCACTCCACCATCATGCACTTTTTCCGTTCCGTTTTTCTAAGTGGTTCCTGCTCTTCCTAGAGTACTTCTTCACTGTTTTTGTTTAGCCATTTTTTAAAACTCTTTCCTGCCAGCATCAAATAAAATGTGCTTATCGGTGACATCTAGTCACAAGACTATGTCTACAGAACATATTAACAGACACCTACCTGAATGAGAAAATCTATTTATTCTTCCATGTCCTCAAATCATATTTAGAATTTTTTTAAAAGTCACCCCAATTCTGAATTTAATTTTCAGTAAAGTCTATGTGAGACAGTTGCAAACAACATAGATCAGTATTATCCAGCAACATGCAAAACAGACTTATATAAATGCCCCAAAGAGCTTAGGCACACAAAGGAAAACACAACACTAGCTTACTTGGTATGACCATCAAATTGTCTCAGAGGTGTTTTTCCACTAATGTCAAAGAGGTGAATGCTACCTTCCTCGCTGCCAGCAACAAGCAGATTGCCATCATCTCTGTATGTGGCACCATAAGCAGCATCTTTGAAGCGAGAAAATGTTTTGATTGGCTCCTGAGAGTAACGGCCATAAATGTGTATCTATCAAAACAAGAAGATATTAAGTTTGCTCATAAGACACTGAAGGGCAAGAACATAAAAACCTCAAAAAAGCCACTTACCCTTGAGGAGGCTGTGACAGCATAGTTATATGGAGGAACTGGGGAGAAGTCTATTTTATTTACTGCACCGAATTCCTTTATCTGAACAGGTGTCTAAAAAAAATTGCAATAAAGATCACTGAATACACACAAGTACATGACAAAAACAGAACCAGCAAATCAAAACCTGTTCTTCTTACAGAGAATACAAAATTCCATTTAGAACCAAGTCATTTTTAAAATACCATCCTACTGAGTTTATCTTCTGACAAGCTACTTCTGCTCTTATAATTTTTTTCCAATTCACGCATTACAACTGACCCGTTAATTATGCGTTTTGAGCAAAAAATAACCTTACTCACTCACGTATATTTAAAAGCACTTCGATTATTCGCACGAAAGCAGTAAAAAAATATTCTAGAAGAATAACTAAGTCCGTTGGGTCAATCTGGGGCAAGAGTTCGCCTCGTTTCCTCGGAAGCCATTTAATACGTTTCAGGGCGGAGTTAAAGGACCGGTTTCAACCCAGAGCCGCAGCAGCTGGTAGGAAAACTAGGGGCCGAAGCGCGGACCCCGCGCCCGCCACCGAGCCACAGGGGCCGACCAGTCGCCCCCGCGCCGCGGACAGCTAGCTCCTACCTTGTAGCCCCACCAGTACACCGTGTCCTGCGTGACCTTCTCCCCGAGCTTGGGGACCGCCTGAACCACCACCGGCTTGTACGTGGCCATGGCTGACCAGCGGCGGGCCCGGCGGCGGCCTGCGCGGCGCCTCCTCGGCAAGCAACGGCCGCCGCCGCGTCTCACTACCGCCGGCGGGTCCGGGCGGGCGGGTGGCGCTGCAGGAGGAGCTCTGGGAGGGCAGAACCGCTCCCCGCCGCCTCAGGGGGCGAGGGCTACGCAGCACCACACCGCACGCCACCGCCGCTGCCGCGATGGCGAGCTCCACGCCGGCCTCGAGGAAAGCCTGCGCGCACGGGTGCGCGGTACGTCATCAGCAGACGACTCTCCCGTAGCCAATCGCCACAGCACCGATAGAGCGTCACGTCCGCCCTATGCGCGGCGGTGCGCTAGTTCGTCACTTTCCCCTCCCCGCTTGCGGCTACGGACGGTGGCGCTGAGGTGAGGTGGGGCTGCGGGACCGGGGACGCGGTGTCGCGCTGCCGGATGGGCGCCGGGGCGGCGGGTGCTTCGCAGCGCCCGTGCAGGGCCTCGCCGCCGCAGCGCCGGCAGCAGCAGCAGCAGCAGGAGGTCGCTGTCGGGCCCTTCGGCCCGGAGCCGGCGGCCTGCAGCGCGGGGGAGGGCCGCAGGAGTGCTCGTGGCTGCCAGGCCGCGCTGCCCGCCCGGCGCTGCTGTGGAGCCCGGCCGGACGCTAGGCTTCGCGCGGTGCTGTCAAAAAGTGCCGGGTGTTTGGGGATATTTTCCTGTCATGGATCTAAAAAGGAATTATGGTTTTCCTATGCGTACGGTAGAAGCCATTTATTTCGCTCAGATTGTGAAAGGACTTAGAGTTATCAAGAGACATAAAGTCACTTTGACTTTTCCTTCAAGTCTAACGTTTTTAGGTCACAAAGGTATCTTCTTGTAGGTTGTTCCTCTCTTGGTATAAACGTGATCGGTTCTGGTGTTTGTTTTTTTTTTTTTTTTGCAACCAGACTAATATTCTGAAACATCCCTTAGATGAAAATCCTGCAGGCTTCGTTACGGAATTTGGCTGAAATATCCATGTGATAAAATTTAAATGGAGGATTTGGTGAGTAGCTTGTGACAGCAGTAAGACTGATATTTCACCAAGGTTTTGACGATCAAAACCAAATGCCATAAACTTAAATTAAGGCAAGTTTGGTGTATTCTTCTTTACCAGTATGTTGTTAATCTATGTCACATATGTTCAGTTGCAGGTTGTTCCAACATCAGGATTTCTAGATACAGCCTGATTGGCCAGAACTGCCTTTGGGTAGAAGCTATGAAGAAACATATTGCATAAAACTTCTACATGACTGACATCATGGCATCTTCAACAAACTTAGATGTTGGGGCTCAGTTAATTGTGGAAGAATGTACCACCAGCTACAGCCTTCCGCCCATGCCAGACATTAAGGTGGCGCACCAGCTTGACTCTAGCACAGAGGAAGGCTCAGCTCAGAGTGTCGCCATGGGAATGAAGTTCATTTTGCCCAATAGATTTGATATGAATGTCTGCTCGCGATTTGTGAAATCTTTGAATGAGGAGGACAGTAAAAATATTCAAGATCAAGTTAACTCTGATCTGGAAGTGGCATCTGTCTTATTTAAAGGTTGAACTTTATGGTACAAATTGTTGTATGTGGACTGTGTCTTCCTGTTAAGCTGCTGTGTTTTTTAAAAAAGAGCCTCTGCCTTCTGTGTGTATTAATCAGTAATAGTTTTCTAAGTTTTGTTCCCCTATTATTCTTATTATATGCTTAATTGATTATTAATGTAAAATTAATTTCCCCCAAGATTATTTTTTAAATCACATTTTAAATTATTTATTTAATTGAAAAAGTAGTGGCACAACAAGTCTCTAATCTAGTAAGAGCTGATGTTGGTTATGAAAACAAGCTTGCTTCATTTGTGCAGCATGTCCTACCAACATGTTACACATTGTTGAATTTATATGTCTTTACTACTGAAAGCACTGTGTGATCATTTCAACTTTAGCAGCCTTCTGCAGCACGTTTCAGCTTTTCACTAGTACGATGACAAAGTAACAGAGGTCATGCGGTCGTCTTTGTTTTATCCATAATGGCTGTACAGAGCCTGTAGTTGTAGGGATTGGCTTGCCAGTTCAGCTTTGCACCACCTGAAAGTGAATGTTGCTGCAATTCTGTATCCCTGCAGCTAATCTCCAGCCATTTCTGGGCGCCTTCATCAAAACTGATCTGTGTTTTTTCATGGCTGAAGATATTGTCAGAGAACAGAATTAGGATTTCCATCTATTTCCCCGTAACAATTGTGGTTCCTAGTGCTCCCTGTAATATTTGAGACTCTTAGTCATGTATCTTTTTGTGAGGTTGAATTTGTCCCATTTCTAATAACAAACACAAACACAGACCTATTGTGGATTTTGATGATTTCACTGATTTGTATTGTTTGGCTGCAGTTCAGCCATTGTAATTTTCAAACATTTTGATTTGCAGGCCCTAAGTGCTTAATAGTGGAGCTGCAGACCTGAACAGCAAATTTAGACCAATCAACGATAGGGTGGTTTTTCTTAGGTAACATTTGTGAACCCCTTAGTAGTAGTCCTGCAGATCCAGGGACCGCAGGTCACAAGTTCCTGTTAGGTGTCTTAATTTGATCTTGTCAGCTGTAGCTATTTGATTGGCAAACAAAGTGTAATTTCATTTTCATTCTGTTACCTTCTACTTTTAATTGTGGTCATTAAATTCTCTATGGTGGGCATTCAGGGTGCATGTTAATTAGCCTCTAGTCATTAATTATTAGTGCATACTGGTGTCAAATTAATTTAGCCAACAGTGGAGTTTAATCCTTCAATATTTTTCCAGTATTTAATCAGTTAGCTTCTTAAAAAAAATATTTGGCTTCTCTAAACATACATATTTTGTAATAAAATGCTATGAGATTCTAATAGAAAGCTAGCAAAGTTAGTACAAATGAACACAGCAGTGCTCAATTACTTATTGAATACTAAGTGGTGACCTGCTGTTGCAGTTTATGTGAGTTAGCATGGAATATCTCTCTTCCTGCTGGATAAGTATTCATAAGGCATTCATAATGCATTTACAATTTTATTCAAAAGGAGTGGAAAAAGTCCTGGTGAAGAAAATTAGCGAAGGTCATCTCTACCCATGCTGTGGACTGGTTAGAGAGTGGACAAAGGGATGAGCTGAGCAGTTACCTGACTACCTGACTGACCAGAGCTGCATCATGTTGTTGCACTGGAGAGTGTTAGTGAGGGTGTGACAGGCTAAGTGGAACCATCCTACCTGATAAATCCATGCCAGGTGTGTTGAAAATCTAGACAAAGGCTTACCTCATTTAGACACCAACTTGTCTCTGGGTGACTTTACGCCACATTGAACGTAGAGGGTAGCAGCATTGTTTTATGCCAGAAATTAATACAGCCCTCTATTCTGTTCTCACAATACAGAGTGGTAAAACCACGTCACAAAGCTTACTTGATCAGGGTTTTAAAGATCTGGTGCTTTCTAGTTTGTCTTGTAATCTGTGGCTTGCTTTTAATGCTCTTACTAAAATTGTGTCTGTTTTCTCTGTTCAATGTAGCTGAATGCAACATCCACACTTCTCCTTCCCCTGGTATCCAAGTAAGACATGTTTATACTCCATCAACTACTAAGCATTTCTCACCAATAAAACAATCAACTACCCTAACTAACAAACACAGGGGAAACGAAGTCTCTACGACACCTCTGCTTGTAAATTGTAAGTATCCTTCTGCCTTACTGTTAATAATTATTTTGTGAACTGAATGTTAGAAGCTTGATAGATTTTTCCAATTTTTTCTTTGGTGTTGTAATGACCTTTAATATAGGGAGGAAACTAGATAGTCCTGTCTAATTTTACATGATTCCAACCATAAGATAGTAATCCACCTGCTGTATTGAATTCATGACTGAAGCATATTTTCCAGAAAGGATCTAATTCATTATTTAAAAAATATAAAGATTTGTCTGATCCTTTGTGAGCTTTATGTTAATGTGCTTCAAATACTGATTTTCAGAACTTGTGCATCTTGTAAAATTTATTAAAATTGGATGATGCTAAGTGCTACAGACTACTGCAAATGCCATTATTGTCACGGATCTTGAAAGTCAAGACAGCAGTAGTATTTATGGGGTTTTTTTATTCTTAATTGTCAAGTATTTTCTTTATAAATTTATTAACTGTAATTTACTTCATCTAGAAATTATTTACTCTATAAATTATAAATCCAATATTTAAAAAAAGGTTGCTTAAATGGGAAGAATTAATCTGGAGTTGAAACACTGCAGCACAGGCCTCTGAACAAACTACGCAGTCTTTCTGGAAAAAAAATCAAACTTTCATATAGTGAATAGGAACAGGACACTGAACATTTACATATTATGTAATCATTAGCTGATTTTGTTATATAGTGTGGATAATGTATTATATCTTCCCTCCTGAGCACGTTTCAGACCTTCTCCAAGTTGTAATTATCAAAAACATGCAGCTGTGCAGAGTTAGAGTTTACTGTGGGATCAGATTTTTTTCTTCATAATCTGTTTAAGAATGGTTCTGGCTTTAATGCTTAGTATTTTTTATTAAAAATTAAAAAAAATCCCAACCACAATCTTTTTCTTCCCCTGTAGATGTCATGTTGTGTATAGTTCTGTAATGTCTGATCTGTTCCACTGTGGAGTGAGTGAGAGTCATGCTACGGGGTTTACTGAGCAGTGTGATAGGTTTCTTGATAGCAGATGATCTCTTTTTAAACTACACAGCCTTAATTTATCAAACGATGCTTTTTTTTTTTCATTTGATAAATGTTCATAATCTGATCTTGGGCTGCTGATGAAGTAGCAGAGTAAAGAAGAGAACATGTTGCCTTCTAAAGAGTCAGTGTAGGAAGTATCTTTACTTTCTAGTATGATTTATACATTGGTTAAAAAATTACCTAAACCTGTGAAACTCTTTGGAAACTTTCCAGTTTTTAATATAGTGATTCCAGTTCAGTACACTCTCAAATCCAAGTTCTGTATTGCTCAAGACAATGGACATGTTAGGCCCAGCTACAAATAGAACTGAATGAAAACTGGTGTGTGTAACATCATGCTTTTTTTTCCCTTTTTGCAGCCTTATCAGTTCATCAGCTGGCTGCTCAGGGAGAAATGTTGTATCTGGCCACACGTATTGAACAAGGTGAGACAGAGGGAGGTTAAATGCCTTCCTTTTTCCTTCAGGACATTTATACCCTGTTGTGTTTGACATTTTCCCCAAAGCTGAATTAAAATAAGTCCTCAATTCAGGTATAAATTGGAAGGACATTTGAGGTATCTGTATTTATGGATGTGGACTGTTGTTCCACATCAGTCTTGTGTTCACTCATTGCTATGATTTGGATTTTAACCTAAGCATTAGCATTAATAGGAGTTGTAGGTAAATCCTTCCTCCCCCTGCCTCCTCAGCTGCATAGGTAGTCTACAGGAATGGGAAGGGAGAATCTGTTAGTTCTATCAGGATAATTAACTTTAAAAAAAAAAAATCTTTGTAATTTAAAACACATTTCTGTTAATGGTGGCTTTCCAATTTAATCAATCAACATATAGAGCTATATGTTGGTAATTTAAGCCATGGCTCGCGCCTGCAATATCATAGTGTTCCTCATTGTGAGTTGTGTGATAGTCTTCAGTGTGGCATTTGTGTGTCCATGAAACATATACAAAAATTTCAACTCTATATAATTTATTGAATTGAGTACTGTTAAAAGTATATTCTTATTGTGTTATTACTAACCAGCCATGCTTTCAGTGCAACTTTGTTGAAATGTGTACTGGAAAGCAGGTAATGAGTCATCGAATTTATATACATTGTAATGAGCCATGTATATGGAAAGCAAATCTATTCCGGAGTGTCAGTAACAGTTAAAAATACATATTATGGTGCTTATCCTGTAAGCATGGGATTTTTTAAGTACGTAGATATTAAACAAAAATCCAACTCACTTATCTCAGTCACCCAATTGTTAAAAAAGTTTTTTCATTCTTTCAGCTGCGCTAGAAGTAGACCTTAATCGTTCCCACAAAACACCCTATTGTTTACATGAACTTTGGGGGGAATAGAGTTATACTATCTATATTGCTTTACAAGCTAATTCTTTAAAAGATTGTGTGGCTCACTCTATTGAAAAAAAGCACTCTCTACATAATACTGAATGTCGCTCTTTAATTTTCAAGCAGCCCTTCTCTTCTTTACAAAGATAAAGCCCAGATTACAGACAATTTGTAACATTTCTGAGTAAAAACAGAACTTGATTTATAGAGCTTATAAAACAAAAAAATAAACCCAACTCTTAAATTTTACTGTGGTCAGTTGGATGTTTGTTTCTCTCTTGGACAAAGATATTTGCACCACCATTAGGACAGAATTTTGTTTTTAAAGTTAAGATGAGAATTACTTTTAGGACACACCGGTACCACAGTCCATTCATCATGGATACGTCAACATATTTCACCAGCTCATACAGTTCATTAGTGAAATTAATTGCTAAGTTGCATATTTTTATTTAAACAGAAAATGTGATCAATCATAAGGATGAAGAAGGATTTACTCCTCTGATGTGGGCTGCAGCTCATGGACAGATTGCAATAGTGGAATTTCTCCTCCAGAATGTAAGGAAAAAACATAATTTTAAATTTCTTTACTTGCTTTTTAGTTCGATTTGCCTTCCTAAGTTTGCCAATGCTACTTTACAGTTAAAAGTTTTAAAGTTAAGTTCTGTGTGAAACCTCACATTTAAAAAAGGCATGGTTAATTTGATTTTTTTAATTATTATGTCAGGGTGCAGATCCTCAGATTTTGGGGAAAGGGCGAGAAAGTGCCCTCTCACTGGCTTGCAGTAAAGGATACACAGATATTGTCAAAATGCTGCTCGACTGCGGAGTTGATGTCAATGAATATGACTGGGTAAGACTCTAGCTTGAATTTGTGTCAGAGGGTGCTTTGGTCAGAAATTTGAAGAGGGCATAGCACTGGCTTGGGTTTGAAAATCGTTCTACCTCTTCTGGAATATGAGAGTTTCAAAACTTCCATAGGATAAGGGATATGTTGGCCCTACTAGTTCTTAGTTCTCGGTAAAAAGAGAATGAGACTAACACTGAGTCCTTGTAGAGAGGGGTGAGCTTACAGTCTAAACTGTAGACAAAAAAAAATGGAAGTTGTGACAAACCAAAACAAAACCTCATTTTTATAAAACCTGTGAAGTCTCCTGCTGATATGTAGAAGTATACTGGTGTGTTAATGAATTGCAGTTGCATACTGCTCAATCATTAAGTGTCTAAGGCTTTTCCCTGCTTTTGCAGAATGGAGGCACACCTCTACTATATGCAGTACATGGGAACCATGTGAAATGTGTGAAAATTCTCCTTGGTAAGCAGACTGCCCAAACTGCATTATCAGTAATAATGTACTATCAGCTTTCATGGTCAGAAATACAAATTCCTTTTCCTCTTTTACATAGAAAGTGGTGCCGATCCAACTATCGAAACAGATGCTGGTTATAATTCCATGGATTTGGCTGTAGCCTTGGGGTATCGGAGTGGTGAGTATTGCAAATGTAAATTCTTTGATTTTTATTTTTACTGCTCCTTGTTTATGTAACTGCTGTAATGGCCTAATAGAGGTTTTGCAGCTGTAAGAAGATCCCTGTCCTTAAAGTCTTAATACACCTAAATGTATTGGCCCAAAATGGATAGCAGTTTCCATCTCTATCTCAGAAAGCCAGGTACCAAATAAGAAAATATCACTGACCTGGATCTATATCTGTGAACACCAATAACGGTGTGTAGGGGTGATTGAGCCATGATCTAGACAAGGGGAGCTGAGCTGGTCCCCCACCCTGTACAAAGGATGGTGTGTTGCACACTGGACAGTGATAAGAGGCCTTCAGGCCTGCTGAACCACTCACCCTGGCACTCTGTTGATTAGCATGATGTGATGTAGTTTTCAAAACCTTGTTCCCCGTCATACTAGCTCTACCTCTAGTTTATCTTGGAGGCAGACAGTAATGGTGCCAGGATCAGTGAATTGGGCTACCTTACTTGGTTCTGGAAAACAGGCAAAGAAGGGACTCTTCATGGTTTTTCCCTCATGCTGCCTTCACTTTGAAAGCTGTGAGAAGTCTGTTGTTGCAGAAATGAGCCCAGCACTGCACAGGTAGCTTCTCCAAGCAGAGCTCTGCTCTTATGGGAGGGCCAGAAGCTTCACAGATGTCTAGATGTAGAACTACTTAAAGAGAATTTCAATAAATTCCACAGAAGTAGTTTCTAATAAACGTGTTTCAATTTATAGGCTTAAAATTTTGCTTTACATAGGCTATCTGCCTATTCAAAACGGAGATCATCGCCAAAAAACATCATCTGCCTTACTGAGTATATTGTTTTAGCATTATATTAGGCTTCTATTTTTTGAAGGAATGCAAACTCTCTTCCCAGAGTGAATTTATTCCTGACTGTTTTTTATAAAGTGATTGTCCAGGACAAGCCAGCATCTGCCAGAAAAAAATAGTACAACCCTAAGGACATGAAAAAACATTGAACACTGATTAACCTGATTTTTTTCTCTGCTTTAGTTCAACAGGTTATTGAGTCTCATTTATTAAGGCTACTTCAAAATATCAAGGAATAATGGCTGGCTCTTCTGTACTGCCAGTTCTTGGCTTGGAGATTTGAACTGCTTTTTAGCCCTCTAATCAGTGACAAGGGTTGGTTGTTTTGTAACTTTACCTCAGTTCAACTATTTGCTGTTTTTAGTTAAGTTTTTTAATATGCTTCCTCTTCTTCCATTTTTGTTCATAGAAATATGTGATGTCATCCCTTTGTTAAATATATTTTATATAATTTTAGAAGAAAACGTCAATTGTTGTGCATGAAAAAATGTGTAAATAAAACCAGTTTTGACCACCTAAATGTTTACACTAAGTGCAGTGGGTGGCATGGTGCTACTTGGTCACATCATTGATACATATTCACAGGAAGAAATTTGTCTAGATATTGAAGTATATCACCATAGAAGATAGATGTCTTTACTGTTAATAATACCAATGTGCTCTGTTTTCAAGATCCCACTTAATATTACTGTATCAGCTTTTGCCTTTGTCCAATTTTTAAGAAGTTGGTAGTAAATTGAAGGACTTTGATGATGGTAGTTTAATTCCTACCTGATTTATTTCCACCTGCCGCTGCTTTCCTGTTGTAGTCCTGAAACAACTAGGCCAGTGTTGTAGGTAGGAACTTTCTCTGGTATAAGGAAGCCTAATTGCAAATGCAGAATTCCTAGCTCCTCCATATCCTCCCTGCAGTGGCTGAAAGCAGACATCAGCTGTATGGGAAGAGAAGCCAGAGCCTTGGCATTCCAGCCTCCTTCAGCCACAGTGTGATCCTTTGGGATCACAGAATCATAGAATAGCTTGAGGTGGAAGGGACCCATAAGGATAACTGAGTCCAACTCCCTGCTCCTCAGAGGACTACCTAAAACTAAACCACATGACCAAGAGCATAGTCCAGATGCTCCTTGAACTCTGACAGGCATGGTGCTGTGACCACTTCACTGGGGAGCCTGCTCAAGCAACCAACAACCCTCTCAGTGAAAAACCTTTTCCTAATGTCTACTCTGAACTTCCCCTGATGCAGCTTTATTCTATTTCCTCATGTCCTATCACTGGTCACCAGAGAGAGGAAATTCACACCTCCTGTTCCGCTTTCCCTGTTGATGAAAATGTAGGCTGTGTTGAGGTCACCCCTCAGCCTTTTCTTCTTTGAGGTGAACAAACCAAGTGACCTTAGCCACTTGTAAGTCTTGCCTTCAAGACTTTTTGCCATCTTGGTCGCCTTCCTCCAGACACCCTGTGATAGTTTGATGTGCTTCTTATATTGAGGTGCCCAAAACTGCACATAGTGCCTGGGGTGGGGCTACACCAGGGCAGTGCAGAGTGGGACAATCGCCTCCCTCAACCAGCTGGCGATGCTGTGCTTGATGCACCCTGGGACACAGTTGGCCCTTGTGTCTGACAGGGCACACTGCTGACTCATATTCGACTTGCCATCAAGCCAATCCCCCAAACCTCTTTCCATGGGGCTGTTCTCCAGCCTCTCGTTCCCTAGTTTGGGGGGATCATAGAATGGTTTGGGTCATCTAGTTCCAACCCCCCTGCCATGGGGTGGGACACCTTCCACTAGACCAGGTTGCTCAAAGCCTCATCCAGCCTGGTCTTGAACACCTCCAGTGATGAGGCATCCAAACCTTCCCTGGGCAACCTGTTCCAGTGCCTCACCACTGGATGTCCCAGTGTAGCTGTTAGAACAGCAATTATGATTTTGAAATTAGTTGAAAAATCAGGGAAACGTAACTGTTTTTTTGGGACTCCTGCATTTAATCAAAACTACACTGAGTGATGAGACGTGAGTTTTGCTCAAATAATAGATAAGCTTTTGGAAAAGACTGCTCAGAAGCTTTTTCCCTGACAATATACGCAGATCCCTCATGTGATGTTAACACGTTTCCATGAATATTTATCCTTTGTGTCCACTAGAGGTCTGGCATCTGGTCACATACATACACTCCTAATCCCTGCCGTTCTTCCCCAGTCCATGGGTAGTGAGCCCAATTTCCAATTTACTCTCCACCCTAGAGTTCAGAAGACATCAGTGGATCCAGGTAGATTACTGTATTCCTGGTATAGTGTCTCCACCATGTTTAATTTTTCTATTTGAAAATCATTTCATACACAAAGGAAATCAATACTGTTTAAAGTACTTACGTTGTGATCCTGATCAAAGGTACTGGAAGGCTGGGGAACAATCCAGCGGAGTTCTTTGAGTCAGAGACAGAGAAATAATTAATTCAAAATGCTAACTTTGTTATTTCAAAGTGACTCAGTATACAATAGGGGAAAAGGTAGGGGGAAAAATCCAAACCTACATGGATTAAACCTGAATTTGCGTGCAAATTTCTCTCTGACTCTGTACAGAAACATCTTCAGTGTATAAAAGGTGTAAATTGGTCAGAATTAACCTCTGAAAGGTGGTTTGTGTGAGAGCTAGTAGGGAGATGCATTTCTTTCATGGAGCTGAAATCTGAAATGGAATGAACATTAAGGGAGGTGAAGCAAGAAAATGTAACTGATCCTGCAAGTGTTGGTGAAATCCTTGCTGCATTTAAGTATTACTGTCTCCCAGGCTATTTTTTTTCTTGGAGGGTTTACACTTAGTTTCACTGCATCATGCATGATTAAATCAGATGAAAGAAACAGTATATCTGATATGTCTTGGAAGCAGGAGAGGGACATTGTTTCACTATCAAAATCTAGAAAAATGTCTTATTGTAAGTAATTTTAAAATAGAATAATATGAAGTGGCAATTACTGTAAAGTTGCATACTAGAAATACTGATACTTAATGGCCTTTGTACAAACAAATGTTGAACTTCCATGTTTGTTGGAAAACCAATGCAAATAAAATGCAAACTGTGTTTTCTTGAAATACCATAACCTGAGCCATTTGTGATTAATTTTTAAGATGTCTTATGTGTAGACATGCTCTATAAGTACACATAAAGAACAGAATTTCCTTTTTCTGTATCATTTGTGTTAAAGCAAAGTACTTGTTCTAAATGATGAACACTGAATATCTGCTTTGTATTTTGTCATGAACTTCAGTCAGCATTGAGTTAATACATAGGAAATAAACTGACTCAACTATTTCTTGGAAATGTATTTTAGAAAATGCATTTTTTTTTATTAAATGGGAAAACAGAAAAATAGAGGAATGTAGAGTAAGACAGCAAAATGTAAAATTTCTTCCATCTCTTTGCTGTAGAATTTCAAGCAATTATCAGATGGTAATCACCACACATCACATGAATGCCAGTACAAAGATGAAAATGGTCATCTTTCAGAAGCTGTTTCCTGCATCAAGAGGCCTTTCTATAGCATAACATTATGCTGCTAAGGCAATGAACATGGAAGTGAAGTTTTCTGTGGCTCTTGTGAGGGCCCTGCAAGGAGCAGCCAGCAGTATTTCATAAGCTATGATTCAAACACCCTGAGGACAACTTAGAGCTAGCAAACTGGGAGGCAAAAAAAATTACGCAAAGGATAAGCTTTACTCACTGAAAAAAAAATCACTGTCAAGAAAGCACAGACAACTGTAGATTATGCAATATTAAGAGCATGCTTCACCCTACTTTGTGTTTCTCTGAGGCACAGCAATGAATTATTTTTTCTCTTGGTGTAAATACTCAGTACCCCGTTTTCTTTGTTTATAGTGGTAAAAATGTTAAAGCCCCTAATTCAGCATTGATAAGCGTTTTGAAATGTCAGCCTGCTGGTTTTGCTTTAGTGAATGATTTCTGTAGCTTCTGACAGCAGGGAGAAGACACCAGGAGTTACCTTTGAACCACACCTACAGGTCTGAAGGCAGCAGTGTTTCCTTGCCCTGGCATGCCACAAGACTAAAGGAGTTTGAAAATTCTGCAATCAAAATCTTAACTCCAAGTGGATTCTCCCCAAACCTTTTACCAAAAGCTCTTGCCATTGTAATTTCTTACAGGAATGTTAATAAAATATTTTATATTTGAACTGGAATGACAGCATACTGTTTCAGAGTGCTGGAGAACAAGCTGCTTTTCCCAATTAAGTTATTTTTGCCGAACTCAATGTGCAGCATGTAATCACAGATGTCATGAACTCTGCCTCACAAAACAGATTGCCTAGCACAATGTCATGTAGCAGTAACAGCCAAACGCTTTAGAGCTGCACAAAGTCTTTGTCTCATACATTCATGTCTGATTTTTCAGGGTATTTTGTCTATTTAACAGAGGGAGTACACAACAAATGAACTCCAGTCTGCAATGCAGTGGGCATGACATCTGTCAGAATTAGCAGTCAGTTACAGCTATGCTGGCTGCAACAGCTTAGAAACTTTGCAGTACAAGACAGAAAGGCTTTATCTGCCTGGCAGGAAGGTAAAAGAAAGCTAAAGAAGCAAGGAGCTCTGTTCCTAGAGGGAAATAATAACATATGTGAAACAATTCTGCCAAGAAGAAAACTAAATTTTACACATCCACTTTGAAATTGTGCAAAGAAATTCTGCTTTCTCAAAGTCAGGCAATAGCCGAGTTAGAAACTGAACAAATGAAGACAGTGAAGAATAACCATAAATAGATTTTTAATAATTTATTAAAAGAAGTTGAGATGCTGTCTGTAAAGCCATTGTTAAAGGAACTGTGACCGGAACCCCCTGCTCCCAACCCCTGGTAATGTGGTCAGAATAACTAGCACCATTTTACAATCAGCCATTCTCTGGGACTGAGCAGGTCATGTATTCGTTCCCTTTCCCCTCATTATTGGGCCTGGAGGTCCTGTGCACCAAGTAGACAATCCAAACAGATTTCTTCTTCCCCTGGGCACCAGGCTGATTACTCTCTTCCTTGCCCGGTCCGAGGCACCCAGCCAGCCCGGTGTTGTTGATGGCCTCACCACAGAACAGGGGAGCGTGACAGAGCACTCTCTGTAAAACCAAGCAGTTACAAGTCCTAAGGGGAAACTTGGACCAGAACTGGTGCTGGACAGTGCGACTGGGATCCCTGGAGGGTCAGCGTCACCTCCACCATCCTCTGTTTCCTCCAAGGACTGAGGAGTGACTCATAAATCTTTTATGTGATTCTTGAGTCTAGATTATGATTGTTCTCTTGATAGAGCAAACCATGTATTAAGATCCAACCAAATATGCAGAGGGTCGAGGTGATGAGAAACCATAAATTAAGTTGGTATCTAGGGGATTAGAAATTATAAATTGAGTTGTATTATAAATTCTGTATTACGCTACTTACAAATTGTACTATGATTCTGCTTGGAGAAATCCTGTGCAATCGTAATCATAAATTTTGTGCTATCATAATATCTCATTAAGAAAAAAAGCTTGAATTCTAACTAAAACTTGGTACCATCGTAATTCTGCCAGTGATCCTGTCTGTCCCCTCAGTGTCAAGTGACAGAAACATAACTTTAAATCTACACATTTTCATTGAGATAGGATTCTGTCAAGGGAGGAGTTAATCCCATACAATGTTAACATTACTATTTGCATGTAAATTTGATAAGCACTTTGTAACACTCTGCAGCCTCTGTTCTGGTTTTCCCTGGGGCTGTTA
Organism: Syrrhaptes paradoxus; assembly: GCA_013400615.1. Taxonomy (NCBI): domain Eukaryota; kingdom Metazoa; phylum Chordata; class Aves; order Pterocliformes; family Pteroclidae; genus Syrrhaptes; species Syrrhaptes paradoxus. The sequence goes on from VZTO01012658.1 coordinate 264,781, forward strand.
CTAGTTCCACTGTTGCTTTCTTTGTTCATCTGTCTTGAACTTTGAATTCCCCACTTGTAATTCTGAGACAGGTTGGTTTGTTTGTTTGTTTTTATCTCCCAGACCTTCCCAGGGTAGAACCTCATCTCCCTCCAACCTCCTGTGGGTTTTTCCTTGGTATTAAAAAAATTAAAAGGAAAAAATCGGTATCCTGCACCTCTTCATGCTGCACAGGGAGTTAGTACCCACAGCAGGGAGCCACGGGATCAAAGATAGGGCCTCAGCTCTCTATCTTTTCCAAGGTCCATGTGAGGTGATCACAGCTCTGCACTGTGGCACCAGAGGCAATTCTCTCCCAGGCCACAATGTCAAGGTTTCTCCTGTGGCACTCTTTTTCAGAGAATTGAGCAGTTGGTATCCCAGTGGAGTTACTGCAGAAATAACTACTATTACTCAACTCCAAGGAGACAGAAATCAGACACTGAACCTTATTCTTACTTGACTGAGAAACAACATAAACAAAATTCTACTTATGGCATGCACCAATTTTGGATTTCCAAAGCTGTTTCACTGTGCATTGGTTCTACTATTCCAGTAACCTTTAAGCAACCTTAAAGCTCACTTCTTTTAAACCCTGATGATGCTACTTAACTTGCAGCCTGAAGAGACACCTGTAAACTAAGGCTAGAACCACCATTTATTTTCCACAACTGTTTTCTAGCTGTACTTGGAACAAAAAGTGTCAGAAATACAGTAACCATGAAAGTCTATCCCAAATCTAGGTAACTTGTTCCACCTAAGCAGTTCACTTTCCAGCTCTAGGTAATCCACATCATGAACCAGATGCAATGCCATATTTTCATGCAACTGTAAAAGATAAGGGACAGAAAAAAAGATAAAGACTCCATTTACTGGGATGATAGACCAAAATCTGTTCTGCATTTTTCACTAGGAAGCTGATTGTTAGGGGTATTCCAGCAGAGTTTTTCCTTAACATTGTGGACCAGACTTTTTTTCCTTTACAACAGTATAAATCACTGTAGTGCTGACACAGCCCGTCACTAGACTGGTCATCATTAGAATTGCTATAGCAGTTCCGCTTGCATGCGCCTCCTGCTGTGCAGCACCCAGAGCTTTCAGGAAGTACAGTGCTCTGTCTGGCAATGAATGTATAATGGGGTGAATTAGGAATCCAGTCACTCGGAACTTTAAAGATCAAAGATATTGTTAGGGGTTAGTCCTAGGAATGATGTTTGAATAGATGTTTTTGTTGAGGTTGATTCGTCACCAAAATTAAGCTAGCAACTCTGTAGGCATACAGGACTGTAAAGCATGTCAGTCAATCTTCAGCAGATGAGCAGTGATGAAGCCAACCATGCACTCACAAATCAGCAGGGAAGGTTGCAGAGCCCCACAGAAAGTGGGATGTAAGCTGGGCACGAGAACAAGGTGGATTACAGCTGTGGGACTGCACTGTATAGCTCATCCTTTTCCTGCAGGAAGAAACCTACGTAATCTCTAGATAATACTCTGAAAAAAACCCCTCTGCATTGTGGGAAACATTGTTTTGATTCATTACATAAACCAATTGCATGTGCTCCTTTTTTAGCACTGAAATCAAAACATGACAAATACAGCCACATGACATGCTTTTCACAGTCCACAAGTTTTTTCTAGCACATCAGCATTCCTATTTCATACATAGAAAATACAGCATACAGGACAGTATGATTTTCACACAAATTCTAGTATATTATCACTTACAAGTGAGGACCTATATTATTGTCATCTAGAGGGCACTGGATGATGTGCAACCTGCAGGCCAACTTCATGTGCCAGCACTTAGGCACGCTTCTAGCACAGCTGAAAAATGGGCAAGCTCTGGCTAAACCCTATAAATCCCTCACCCTGCATTTGTAGCCATTAGGCTACACCTAGATTATCTTAAATGTTATAACCTAAAGGACTCGAAACACAGTTGCTTCTGAAAATGCATTGCAAAAACAGCTTGCCTACCTATTCTGCATCTCTGGTATAATGTCTGTCATGAGTACAGGGTAAGATCACAGGCATGACAACATTGCTATTGTCTCCAATAAGGCTTTTGTTTAGAAGCATTATGTTCTTTTGCCCACATAAAATGTGACAGTTTCAAGAAGATCCACGGCCTCACAGAAAATATATGGGTGCATCCTTGAAGGCTCAAGTCCCCATTGAAATTTCACTTCCAGCCTGCTGACATACTTTGTCTGTCAAGTATACTTATTTCTTGATTAAACCAGAGAGTTACAGAGGTGGGACATAATTTAAAAAGCAAAAGTAAAAACAGTTCCCAGGTTTTGCAATTTTCAGTGCTTAATTTTCAAGGTACAAGTAATTAAAATAGGACAATGCTAAAACACGAAGAACAAATATAATGGGAGTAGAGGGTCTAATGTGAGAGGGCTGGCACACTAATGACAATCCGCCTATTCTGAAGTGGCTGACAGAGGTCAGCCCAGACACCAGTGTATACGTCCATGACTAAGCAAGTCTTAATTTTGTATGCTGGTGGAAGAAGAGGACTCAGTGAATCCTCAGACCTGTAGGCTATTCCACCTTCTACAAACAGTAAAGCACACACAAAAAATCTTGAAGACCACCACCCCTGGGTTAGGAATTACTGGAGCATGAAATACTGCAGTTGTACATGGGTATTGTTTATCCAGTTGCTGCCCCCAACATATGCTAAAGGCTAACCCCCAGCTGCATGAGATGGCTATGCTGGTTTCATGTCTTTTAGGAACTTCCCTAGACCAGAAAGAACTACACCATCTCCTGATTCCCAACACTAAGTGCTGCAAAGCAGCCAGAGGGAAATAAATGAATTTTCACATTAATTCCTCCCTGCTGCTTTGGACGACAACTGTCCCAGGAACAAAAACTTGTAACAAACACATCAGATCAATGAGCCTGTCACTCTGCCACCACAAGCAAATTTTTTCACTTCGTCTCATTTTTATAGTTTAGTTCAGGTATGAATCCTACAAACACTCATGTTCACGTTACCCTTACAGATCAGGAGCCTTGAGACAGTAGCTGTCTCTCACCGTATGTTTACATAAGAGTCATACCTGGTGGGGACAGATTAACCCCCCCCTCCCCCAATGATAATACAATAAAATAAGAGTTGACTGACCTGTATAGGTAAAGCCAAACCATGTTAGAAATCAGCACAAATGCAGAAGTCCTTAAAACGCAGTTATCATAAGAAATATTGTAAAAATGGTTCCTACCCATTCAAGTCTTCTCACTATTTATCCCAGCCCTGGTGCTCATATAAGTGGCTCTAATGAGGCATCACTGCTTTTAACTCCTGCTAGTCCTGCAGCAGCAACAATACTGAAGAGACAAGGAAGACCTTAATCACCACACATACTACCAACACCATTCTACTGCAACTGCCAATTACACTCAACAGGTGTGTAATGCCACAGATGTCAATGTCAAACACTAATGCCACAGATACAGCATAGATTTTGGCCCCCACAACCATCTTTACATAATGTTTGTCCTCCACAGTCACAAGTTAAGAGTGCAAGATGCCCTCCTGGATCTCAGCAGGGTCCTTAGAGGTGACAGTCTTACTTACACATAATTATTGGAAACTTGCTGGAAAACAGCAGCCCACAAAATGCTACTGCTGAGGGATCTGACCCTCAAGCCATACTCAAGTTACCTCTGCAACTGTCTCATGCAGTTGCTGGAAATACAAGGAAACCAGCAGGAATAGCCACAGTTCCTGAAGCTGTGGCTTAAACCCAGAGTTCCCCTTGTTTCAGAAGATACTTCCAACACCTTCAAATCTTGCTTAATCTTATTGCGACACTTTAAACCCAGTGACAATAAGCATGTGCAAACTTCTGTCACAAGTTATATGTTGGTTGTAAAGCAGGAGACTACTCACGTGGATGAAACTTTTGAGATTCCAGCTAAAGCCTACTAGACATTAACTCAGTAGCAGCTCCATAAACATCTGTAGCTTGCAAACAAGGAAAGCAAGACCTGTTCAACTCAACTTCAGGTGTGTTCTAACAACTGGGAGAGGAGGGCACAGCCCACATCTACATTTTTCCAGTACCCCAAAAAACATCCAAAACCACTACTCAGCAGAAATGCAGAATAGGGATTTCAAGTGCAGCATGTACTTCCCCCATTATCGGCCAATATCCAGCATAGCACATCAAATCCCTGTCTGTGTGAGAAAAGTCTTGCAAAGATTGGTTCTTGAGTATCAAAAGCAAAAGCACTGTGTTGCATTATCCAACCAAATTACCAACCCAGGATCTGAATAGCAGTTAACATGTCCTAGAATTCTGCCTTCCACCTACATAAGAAATAATAGACATTTGCTATAAAAATAATCATTAGTGCTAATACCATTACAACACTAATTAACCGATGATTTATTCAGATTCACTAGTAATGCAAATGGTTGGTCTGTAACTCATCTGTAAAAGCACTATTAAACCCTGCACTACACAAACATTGTTAGAATGGCTTTTTCATTGCCAGGATACCTTCACCGCAATGTAAAAGCAATACAGAAGTTGCATCTGTTAAATCTATTTCTCACAAAAAAAACCCCAGATTATAGCAAGACAGTACAGTAACAGTATTACATGAGCTGTCTTCCTTCTATTCAGTTATATTATTCTCTAACAATAACCAGGCATGAAGGCAGAATATTCACAGAGCAATGAAAGACTTTCATGTCTTTCATGCACTGGTAGCTCCCTTTCTGTAAAAAAGCATTCCTCCCAGAGTCCAGTCTTTGTTATAGGTCAGGATCTTTCAACTACCACATCCAATGGAAAACATTTTCAGCAACTCGCACAAATTGCTGCATGGGGCTGAAATTATAGATCTGAAAAGGAACAAAAAATAGCTTAGAAAATCAGGAGC
>VZTO01012668.1:0-22001 GCA_013400615.1 Syrrhaptes paradoxus
TTCTGTGATTCTGTGAATGCTTTCCCTCTTAGGTCTTCTCTAGACTCTGGGACTGGCACAGAATCTCTCTTTGCTCTTCCACCTGATACTCCCTAAAATTTGCAAAGTAGGCAGTAACAAGGAAGATGTTCAGATGGATTATAATAATTAGGGCAGACTTACATGAACAATGAGAAGAATTTTATTCTCTTTAAGGAGAAAACTGTGTGTCAGAAGCAAGGAAAAAATGACAATTCCTTTGCAGACCTCCAGAGGCTGTGCAGCAGGTCCTACGTCTGTTTTTTGTGCTACATGCCTTAAGGCATTGTAACTATTATAATGTACGTATACTGTATTTGAGCTCATGATTCATCTATATGAATATCTAATGAAGCAAAAATCGGTGTAAAACATATGATAGTAATCAGCAATACGGTTGGGCAGGAAAGCGCTGTACCTAACAATTGTGATTTTCTTTTTGGCAGAGCATCCAGTAGCACAACACTAAGAGCATCTTAAATCAGCCTGTATTACCTGCATAAGGAGGACTGTAAATACGCAGTCACAATCAAGGCCAAAGCTTGTGTTGAGCTGGAATATGCAAAGCAAGCCAAGCAGATTTCAACTGTTATTCATACACACTACAAAAGATGCAGCAGTTTTGAATAAAAAGTGGTGAGCAAGGTAAATACAAATTGTCAGGACACGCCTTGGGCTCAGGGGTGCAAATTAGCTGTAAAGTTCTGGGGCCACAAGCACAAACATTAAAGGAAAAAGATGATGAAGACCAAGAAGTGACAGAAAGTGGCAACTGTGATCCACTGTGCATCTCACAGCAAGTTGGTGCCACGTCAAACATCAGCACCAAGACCGGCAAGAGCACGTCAGTGCTTGTCTAAAATATTTACATTGCCAATGAGCTGCAGTTTGACAAGGAAAAGCACAGGGTGAAATTCCCTGCATAGATGCATGAAGAACAAGCAGCAGTAACAGCCAACATCTGCTGGAATTAAAATGTCACTGGCTCAGCCAACAGGACCTCCTGGTTTAGAGATGGCTAGAAGCCTTGCAATTCAGACAAGGCCAAAGTTTGAAAAAAGGCAAAAATGGAAAGAAGAGACACATTTTTGCAAAGACACCTCATTTTCCTCAGCCACCTTTATGGCCAGTAGAAATTTTTCAAGCATCCTAATTTGTGTTTTTCAAAGTGATTTCTCTTGAAAAGAAAATGGTTAATTTTGGGAGGGGAAAAAAAGAAAATTTAAAGCAAGTCTCATAAACATCTCTAGATTTTACTGCCTTGGTAGTCTCTGCGACAGAATACTTTCTTGTCACATAAAAAGCTATCAAAGAGATTTTACTTTGTTTCTATATTTTCTATATTTTGTTTCATCCTTCCCCCTTTAACTCAAAAATTCCAATGAATCTGAAGAAATTCTTACCAGTATGGCTGAAGTTTGTGAAATACAAGCCACAGAACAGAATATGGTCTGGAAAGTACAGAGACCAGTGCATCCCCTTTTCCCTGAAAAAATCATTCTTTCCCACCCATATGAATAGAAACTGTGAGGAGTAACATGGAAATTTGGGAGCAGCAAAATATGCCCCATGAATTAAAATTAAGCCACCACGTAGAAAAATGATAATACAGGATGTCATACTTCAAGAAGACCTGTTTGCAGACAGCAACCTCTGATTGACAAGAAATTGAGAACTGACTCTCCTGATAACGGGAATATGTATCTGCTTGTTTGTGTGTGTACATGCATATTCCTTTTTACTAATTACATTGATAGTTGGGAAGGTCCTAAGAGTGCAAGGCATGCTTGAAACTGATGCACAATGCTAATCTAAACCCTTTGATGATCCTGTCCTGTCCAGGTTAGGCTGCATCACAGCATGTAATGGTACAGAAGCACATACCCATAAAATCCCAAATGCGTGTGCAGCACTCATGTCTGTTGAGCTCCTAAAGCTGCTTTGGATTTCAGAGGAAAAGCAGTTCCCCTCCAGTTCAGGGAGTTTACCAGTTCATTTTCAGAAAGTGGTAAAACTGAGAAGTCTAACTGTGCAAAAGAATCCACAGGGTCTAGTAAGGAAATATGCGCAAACCCCTGAAGCTGGATGGTATCCACTCCACCACTGTGTAAATGGGAAAACCTTGCCTGAGAATTTATCTTTCCACAAGTATAACCTACACCTTCTCCTTGGACTGAAACCTGTGGGCAAGCATAGCAACAATCTTCCAAGCAACCCAAGTCCATCTTGTGCTAGCCTGGGTACCATGCACACATACTTTTCAGGACTTCTGTATCAGGCTAAGCATGAACACAAGTTTGAGGTGCAAATCCCAAGCTTTTCTTTTCACATCAGTGCACTCTGTGTTTTAGGAGGCTCCTCTTGCCACTACAAAAAGCTTCTAGAGAGCACTGTACAAAATGGTGGAGCAGCTGGCAAGAGGCTGTTGGCCTGGGACTACTCACTGCTCTTTTAGAAGAAAGATGGGTTTCCTGGGGAAGCTGTATGAAATGTCCCACACTATCATTTGGAATGGCACTGAAATGGGAAGGTTATAATCAACTGTGATATTATTGACGGCTTGTGTATAACTATGACCACAGCTCTATCTGTCGAGATACAAGGTCTCTTGCGAGTCGAAGTCAGGTAGTGCAGGGAAGGGGATATGCCTGAGAATTGTAAGCAAGTACCTAAATAGACCTTTAAGGAGCACAGAGGAGAGGCACAGCTACTTCCCAGACAGCTAGAGATTGTCCAAACCTGGAGTGGTGACAACACAGACTTGTTCCTGTTTTGCAATGTGCCTGCAGAGCTGCCCAATGGCTGAAGCTGTTGACATCTCTTCCAATGGCTGAAGTTGTTGATATTCTCTGTCCCTTCTCTCCTGCTGTTGCACACTCAGAGTTCAAAAAGGCATTTACCAGCCTTCCACACTGCATTGTCAAGCCCATGCTAAGACAGCACACGTCTTTGTCATCCCCTACCCAGATTCAGAGAAGTGACAGTTAGTGTTACCACTTGATGGGGAGAACTGTGTAAAACCATGACAGAAAAATACTGCAAGTCCTGCACTGCTGAAGAGATGTCTCTGAAGCACAGCTCCTCTTCTAATGCCCTAGCATTAAAACATTGCAAAACAAAGTAAAACAAATTATGAAATTATTAGTCAAAGTATTGCCGGTGGCTTTTCTGAACTTTACTTGTTCAGTTTCTAAGTATCACTTAGTGGCCTGTTACTCTGCTCTGTTCTGCAGTTCTTGACTAAAATAGAAAGGCTGCAAAGCTACAGGGAAGATACTGATGGACAGCTCTGCAAATTGTTCCAGCTGAACCATAAAACTGTCAAACAAATGATACATGTTAGTTGTGATGGCCCTCTGCCTCCCAGAAATAAAGTGAATCCCTAATGGAAGACTTTGGTAAGGAATTAAACATTAATTAGGGCTTATACAAGATGGATATAAAAGGGATTAGAAGCAAACCATAGGTTTGCTGTAGCAATGGTAGAATGAAAGACAGAGCATTTATTTCTGTACTTTGGTTTCTTGACTGATTATGAACAATACAGACCTACAGCTGGTAAGATCATCTGCCAGAAAGAAAACATCTTTATTCCTTGTTTTGAAAGGAGTAGCGGCCAAATGCTGTTAGTTTTCCCTACCTGTTTCACGAGCACAGCGCTGGGAGAGTATTTATGTTCTCAATTATTGACATGGTTTATAACTAGAAGAGCTTCTAATGAGTTGCATTGTGAGCTCATATAATGATCACAGGAAGTTTAATATAGAAATCAAGGCTATACTTGGTGTCAAAGTGGCAAATAGCTTTTTAATGGAGATACAGTTTAATTGAGCACAGCTGGGTTGACTTGTTTAGACAAATTGAGACAACGAAAGCTTTTCAAAGGACTCAAAGAGCAGCCATTCTGATTTTTCTAGAGGACTTTGTAATTTGTTATCACTTTTGTCTCTGCCTGTCTACAGACCACACAAAATGTCAGTTACAATCCATGTCCTGTGAGATAAACAAGGGTGAATGTGTAAATCCTGTGCCTTTCCATTTTTGAGGCAGGCCTCCAAACTTGTACTAATTAATACGCTGGCATCTAACCTGAACTTTAAGTTCACACCATGAGCCATCATTGATATTAAAGCAACCAGCGTCACAGATTTCCAAAACTTGCTGTCAACCCAAATACAGACAAACTTAATTCTAATCCACAAAAAAAAGTGTCTGTTGGATTCTGTCTACCAAGCATGATGACAAATGATAAGTTAACTTAATTAACTTAATTAAGAACAGATATATAAATGGTAAGTATTCCTTCATAGATTAGCTGCAAAAGAGAAGCTGACACAAATCTTGTAGCAACTGGGAATAGCTGGAAACTGTAACCATAGCCCAAGAATTTGGTCTTACTCAGCGAAAAGTGGCTGGACTCAACCTCCACTTGCAGTACCATGTAGTGCAATTCAGCGCTGTGAAAGGTCCACTGGTTTATGTTCTTTGAATGGTAGTACACAGTATTAGTTAGCATGGTTGGACCATAGAATCTGAAATGAGCTGTTCCCACTCATGCAGAAGAAAGGTGCTGACAGAGGATAAAACAGATTGACCACCTCTTCCTGTTCAGACCCAGTGCACATAAGGAATCAGAGAGTTACAGATAGTGTGGTTTCCTCCTGCGACTAGACCCAAAACTTCTGATGGGCTCTTCTGAGGCCATGCAGCTTCTACTACTGCTGTACTGCATCCAAAATTACGCTGTTCCCTAGCACAAGGTCTCCGATAAAAGCTAACTCAACAGGGTTCTGCCTGGTCCTTACACAGGCATCAATCCTTTCTCTTCCATCCTGGTAGGCATGTTTTCCTTCCCATGTTCAGACCTGAGCTCTTGACAGTTGTGCTCTTCTGATGCCATGTGGCCTTCTGTCTTCTTTGGGACATTCACATCTTTGCCCATCCAAAGGCATGGGTGATGGCGAGAAAGACTTGTGATCTTCCTTCTAACTTCAAGGTTACTCTGCATGACCATTACAAAGGCTTTGTGTGTAAGTACAGAGCGAGCTTTGCTGAGCAGAAATGGGCAAGAGCCCTGTTTCAGCTGCACCTCTGTGACACCCAGCAGAGACAGTTTCAAAAAAGGCAATGTTGGCCAGAAGGCTTCCCAGGAAATTGTTATGTGTGACATGGAAGGGAACCATCTACACATGTTTACAAGCTGCCTGAGATGTGCTAGACGATCACAAATTTGAGGAAAGGTCTTGTAGCTGTTCCCAGTGAATGAGAACATGAGTATGAAACAGGAGCTGACACTGAATAAGCTCTTCAAAGGAAGCCCTGTGAATACAGATTACAACAAAAGGTACATTTTTCACCTCTGGTTGAGACTTGGAGAAGTTCACTAAAAACTCTTCCAGTGTTTCAGCTCTTTTAGTAAGCTCTTGGTGGAGAGTGCTGTGGAAATCAACTCCCCACCCCCTGTCCACCCTGTGTGCTGATGCCAGTTCTAGGAGCAATGATAGTACCACAGACTGTCCAAGGTTTGAGGGATAAATCTGTTCTTTACTCCACTTTCAGCCTCCCTTCCTCAAAACAAGGAGGTGGAACACACTCTGACCATAGGTAAGCACACGGAAACCTTAATTCCACCAGAAGACCTAAAGGAAATGAAAGAGAACTGACTGATGTGATCACAGAAATAAAGGGTAAGTTTTGCCTTGAGGAGCCAATGCAGCAACTGAGGAGGTAAGGTGGCTTGTGAGAAGGACACAAGGCAGTGTACCATTCTCAGCTAGCCAGTACAGTGCTGTTTCTCCTACACATGACCATGGCAGTAATAGATGTATAGAAGGTGACTGCTATGTAACATCAGTGCCGTTCTTTCTGGTACCTTTCTGGTGGAGATTCAACATTCTCCCTACATTATAGACTAAATTTCACTACTGGCAAAAGGGAACATAGATTATAAGCAGAGCTCAGAATGTATCATTAGTCTAATTAAGGTCTTCACAATCTAACTAAAATGCAGGAGATTGCTATCATTAGTTCAGTTACAGTAATATCAACAACCTGAAAATAAGACTAAGACTCATATACATTAAATCCCTAGTATCTGTCCCCTGTTCTCCACCCTTATGTTTAGCCCACCAAGCTCCCCCTAAGCAGAAAACGGATATCACACTGAGCCCTTGGCACGCCAATCACTTCACCAAAGGTAGGCTAGTGGTGGTTGTGTGGTGGTTGCCCGAGCCCTGCTTGGGGCTATTTTTGTATGTCTTCTTAATCAAATCTATTTTGTTGTCATTAGTTCCCAGCTAAACTTTGACACTTGGACACAGGGTAGCCTTTAGCTTGGGGACAGTGAAGTAAACCCAGAACTTTACAACCAGCACTAAAATCTTTCAGATTTATCTCCCTCACAAGTTAAGTGCAGAGGAAGCACACTCTAGCACCAAACCCAGCACCACAATACTCCCGAGAAAGAAGTCCATAACCCAGCATAGGAAGAACATTACACCTTCACAGTAGTCCTCTCCACCAACATAACCTAAGTGTGGCCACTGTTTGCAACACAATCTCCCCCAGCTTCAGTTAATATAAGGAACTATGCAATGACTGTATTGTCAGACATTTATTCAGGACCTGAGTGCACCAGCAGGTCTCAATGGCCCTGACCAGCCTCCCTTGAGGCCTCCACCTAAAGCCTCTACCCATGGGCCAGGAGCCCCATTTCAGCTCAGCCTGAGGCCTTCAGCCCCTACCCCAGCTATCTGTTAGAAGTTGTTGGTCTCAGCACTGCCTACATTTGGCCATGGACCTTATTGATCTGGACCCTGATCAGTAAGGCTGAATTCCCAGCTTGACCTCAGAGCTGTCCCATCACCATGGATTTGCCTGGTCCAGATCTGATGATATGGACTCTGGGCTGACCACACTTGCCCTTCAGTGCTGCCCTGCTCCTCAATTCAGGGGCAGTTGAAGGGGCTGGCAAGGGTGCTGCTGGCCCTGATAGCCCCCTTAGCTCCCTCTGCCTCAGGGAGCATCTGGCCCTTGCTGTGCCCTGAGCTCAATGGTACTAACGCAGCTAAGCTGAAAAAAAATTAGGCAACAGTCACCTGACCACGAAACAATCATTACCACAGCTAAAAGAAGCTCAGGCCAAGACGGGCCCTGAGACAACACACTGTCAGGCTAACGTACAGCCCTTGGCCTAATACTTGTAATGACAGAATTATATGTACCAGGTTACATCTGAAGACAAAAAAAGACGTACAGTGCTGAATAGCAGCAAAGCAACCTCCTTCAGTCATGTTGAATCAAGGTGGGTTAGGAGGTGACACCTGGATCATAAGGTCCATGTCTCTGGAAAAACAAGAAAGCATTTATTGAGCAACGCTAGGCTATATACACTTGGTTGGAAGCCAGGATAGAATGACAGGTATCAGCAATGCAGGGAGATGTCAAATCCTGTCCTTGAATGTATCCAGCTTTGAGATACTAGAGATATACACATGGATGGTGTCTAGAATTGCAAACATCCCCATAATACTTGTTAAATTTGTTGTATTCTGCAGAAGTGATAACAAGACCTACTTATCACATCTTAGGTAAACTAAGTAATGAGTAGGAAAGCACTTGTGAAAAGCTGAGAAGTATTTTCATCACACTGAGTCTGGCTGTTTATGTTGTATAGCAGCAATTGATCCCCTCTGAGTTCAGAGGACTTGCACCTTAGCTATGAAGTTGTCCTGGGTCAGGACCACCACCACGTGGTCGCGACCCCCCCCCCCTCCCCCTCCCCTCCTGGTAAGATGGGAAAGGGTAAAAAAAAAAAACGGAACCTCGTGAGTTGAGATAACGATAGATTTTTAATAATACCACACAAGGAAAACAAAAGAAAAGAGAATATAACAATAAGACAAGGTATAGAATACAATGGAAACACTGATACAATGAATATCTCACCACTGAGAGCTTCACAAAACAAACCGGCCCTGTCCCCGGTCTCCCGCTACCTTTCCCCTAAACCCGGGCATGAAGTCAGCATGGTATCGAAAATCCCTTTGGCTATACCCACCTCCCAGCTTCTGTGAGGAATTAACCCTATCCAGCTGGACCCAGGACAGAAGTCCAGAAAGTTCACTGCAAACATCATAAAACACTTCCAAAACTTGTCAGAACTATATTTCTAGACCAAAAGTGGGAGTCAGAAAAAAAGTGATGGTGTGGCATCAGGAAAGAAGCAGACACTGAAAAATCTGAAACCCCTGGGAGGAAATAGCACATGGCACCCTGTTCCCTCCTACCCTACTGATCAACCCTTGCTAATCCCAAAGTAGTGACCATGCAACCCTAGAACGATATGTCCCAGGCACCTTCAACCTTTTAATTGCCTCTCAGGAGAGCATAAGTGTACCTGCACCCCATCCCAGTTCTAGCTGGGGCTGATCACTGCTGCTCTGGGGAAAAGCAAGAACCAGCAAATGCAACCAACACCAGGAAGCAGATATTATGTCCCTCTGCAATCTGCACAGCCTGTTGGCAGAAACCTAGTGCTAGAGGTATTGCACATCTTGAAGCCGTATAAGACTGTCCTATTTAGGGGAAAGACAACAGATAGCTGCAGGCCATATCCAGCTGAAGTACTCACCCCAAGGGTGGGGGATGAATCCCCACATCCCCGCAGATATTTTGGGAACAGAGACATATCAGGCTCCTTCACAGGAAGCAAGTAACTCTTTCTGCTGCATATGCTTTCTCTGGCAGGAGGCACCAGGGCAGCTGTGGAAAGCAGGAGAGATTTTCTGCTGGGAATTGCAGTTCTTCAGAAGTACCTTGAAAAATCTTGTTAGCTGTTTTCTCAAACAAGGGAAGAGAAACCTGGGGGTGATGCAGAGATGCCTCCAGTTGTCTGTCTCTTCTCTGGCAGCAGGGGTTTTGTCTTCTGTCTCCCAACTTCTGGTCTGCTGTGGTTGGTGCGCTAGATGTAGCACTTCCCCATGCTTTGGGGGAAGTTGTAGAATACAAGGGAGACAGTCTTTTTAGCCACTGAAGTCTTTCCCTGAGCTCTGACAGACACTAATTTAAATTGTGTCATCTGCATACACAGCTCTGTTGTGTTTCAGGACTTTCTATACCATGCCTTATATGGTGTCTGAGAAAGGCCAAGGTTTCCTGGCCTAATTGACATAGTTTTGGTTTAAGACCTTTGTCTTCCAGATGCGACTTTGAAATCAGCCAAGCTGAAATGCAACAGCTCTGTTGTAGCAGTCTCTGAGGGAAAGTCGGGTGGTCTCCAGGGCTCAAGCCTTCCTGATGCCAAGGGGAACAGTCTGTCATAGGAAACCATAGGGTTCATCGAGCTTCTCCCTTGTAAATATCTTCTTGCTGAAATTTGCTGGGAGGTCTTTGGTTGAGGGCTGAGCTTTTGATTCCTCTTCAAGGGATAGCTTCTGCACCCATTCCAGGTGCATCTGTGCCTGACCCACAATGAACGCTCCACACTTAAAAGCAGCGAAGTGCAGGGTTGCTGTTAATGAGCAACAGACCACAGTATGCCATTTGGTAGTCATGTGGTCATCTTCTCCGCCTCTCCCTCTAGAGGGGAAGTCAACAGGAGAGGCAACTTCAGTGAGGTCCTTCCTCCCATGCACCATCCTTTCCAGCTGGCAAAATACCTGCAGCCCTCATTGAAGCCCAGGCAGCAGCACTCACCCCAAAGGCAGTTGCTGACCCAGCTCAAGGTACAGCTAGCAGCAGAGGGCTGACTTGCCTGTCTGTTGTCACCCAGGCTGTCAGATCCCACTTGAGTTTGCACTTCCACTGCCTGTTTAACAACTTCCTCAGGTCTTCTCAGAAAACAGAGAGTTTGGAGGAGACAAGTAACCCCTTGCAGAAGCCCTGATTGCCAAGCAGGCATCTCCTGAAAGGATAAAGGCAATCTCTTAAATATCCTGCATGGAAACATCACTAGAGCTCAGCTTGGGCCTTGCTGCTCTTCTAAGTCATTGGAATACTGGAGCTGAGCCACAGCATGAGCAGCCCTGGGGAATTTAGGCAAATCCCCCTTGACAGAGTCAAGTCACAATGCCAGATCGCCATTCCTACCTGAGCCTCTGGGACATAATGCTGTTGCCTGAATTCTGGCTGTGAGCCTTGTAAGCTCACAAGTCCCACAGGGACTGAAGGCCTAAAGAGTCAGACGAAGCTGCAAACAGAGGAATAACATGTCAGCAATCAGAACCATGACACTTTGCAGCTTCTTAGAGATGGGATCCAGTCTGCCACTCCTTGGAGACAGGAAACCTCCTGGCTCAAGCAGGACAGCACATGGCATAAACTAACTCATGCAGACCAAGCTGAGGAGTAAATGTCTAACTGACTTCACCTCTGCCAGCTCTGGCACAACTGCTTAAGGGAGAGTTCTGGTGAAAGGGACTGAAACACTAGAGCTTTTGGGGTGGTAAATTCTGGTTTCTCCACTAGGGCTAATAGCTTCCATCTCCCTAGACACAGTTGCCACTCTGTTCTCTTGCTGGACAACATCTGCAGCTCAGCTCTTTACCTGGCAGCTCTCTGCAGCTTCCCTGGTATGGGCCCTGTTACAGAGGCTCACGATTTCCCCTGCTAAATCCAAAGCCTCTCTTGGAAACCAGACTGGAGCACCCCATCCACCCAATTAATGAGAATTAATGAACATGAAATGAAATGCTACCATGGTGTTTGGGTATGTGGGAGGCAGGCCCAGTTCCCCACATTTTTCTGCTAGTTGGCAAGGCTCGAGACTGCTGAGGGCAGTACAAGATGTAAAGGGGAGGGATCCTAAGGCACAGAGTCCCGCCCCTACGGAGAAGCCAGTCCTCAGATACACGCCGTAAGAACCCAGCATTTGGAAAGTCAATCTACAGCCTCTCCATTATGAAGTGCACGAAAGAGTCTTTGCCATACTGAGATCACTCAGTGCGTTCAGACTGAAAGAACGGGCACGTTTTCCATTCGCTAACGCTTTCCTGCGAGAAAGGCCGCTGGGCCCCCGGCGCTATCGCAGAGCTCTGCTGCTCCCGCAGCCCTGCCAGCACCGAGCACGAGGCCGGAACAGCAGCGTAAGGGCACACTGCCCTCGTGTGGCACGCCCGAGAAACGCAGCTACGCCAGAACGACGACGACAAAAAAGAAGCCCAAGACACAGTACGGACGCAGGCGTCACTGCGCAAATTCCCTGCGCGCGGCTTCCCAGAACGAATCAAGGTGGCCCAGCACGGGACCTGCGGCAGCTGCGCATGCGCGGGCCCTTGGGGCGAGAGCCGCCCTCCTTTTCCCCCCCCCCGGTGGGCGGGCGCATGGCGTGGGGCGGGAGCGGAGGTCCCCGGGCGCCTCGCGTCGCGGCCGTGGTGCGTCGCTAGCGGGCGTCGGTGTCGCTCGGCTCGGCTCGGTTCCGCTCCGCTCCGGTCGGCGCGGCCCGGCTCCTAGTGCCGCCATGCGGCTGCTGCTGTGGCTGGCCGTGCAGCTGGGCGCGGGCTCCGCGGCGTACGTGGTGTCCGTGGATGTCCGGCGAGCCCAGCAGCCCCTGGAGCACTTTTGGAGGAGCACTGGGTTCTGGTAAGCGCGCACAGCCCGGCGCCCGGCGGCAGGCCACGGCACCGCTGGCGAGAAGCAGCCGAGGTGAGAGCCGGGTGCCTCTGGCCCTCCTCAAGGAAAGGCTCCTCAGGGTGCGAGGACACGGCCTTTCTGGAGGAAGTGGGGCTTTTCCGGGCCTGCCGCTGTGGGATCAGAGGGCCCGGCACCCTGGGGCCCTGTGCTGCCTGGCCTCTTGTGTGTTGGCTGGCTGGAGCTGGCCGTGGGACCTGACCGGTTAATGTAAACAAAGCGGATCGAAAGGTAGCGCCGGTCGACATCCACTCTCTGACTTGCTCCCTTGCCTGCAGGGTTCTCGAACATGCGAGGTCCTTCCTTTTCCCGAGAACAGCACATATGTTGGTACTTGAAACTCATTCTCTTTCATTTTTAGTGTTTCCATTGTCATGGTCCCTAAATAGATGCAGGCAAAGCTTCCCTACCTGTTAGTTATAGTTGTTCATTCTTCTTGCAAGACACTTTCAACATGCACCATCTTCCTGATGTGGCCAGTGAGGCCGTTTGCACAAATCCCAGCTCGACTGCATCATATTTGCTTCTTGGAGAAAGCCCAACCTTGCAGAGCTAACAGGATTTGAACAGCCTTCAAATTTTGTGAGATGTGTGAAGGCTTCTAGCAAGCTCAAAAGCAAAACATGGTATATTCCTCCACCGTGTTCATGTCTTACTCTAAACTAATTCTGACCCCCTTCACTTAAGATTACAAGTGGATTAAATAGCAGTTGTAGGAAAAAGCATTGCCACAGGGATAGAATCAGCAGCGTATGCTTTGGACAAAAACAAAATTGTGCACTTTTGTCATATAATGGATATCTAAGAAAACACTTGAGAAAATTTCCATTAATTTTCCATGTTGCTGGGAAAACAGAACAGGACCTAAAATTCATTCTGATGAAGAGAAATGTTTAGG
Source organism: Syrrhaptes paradoxus (assembly GCA_013400615.1). Taxonomy (NCBI): domain Eukaryota; kingdom Metazoa; phylum Chordata; class Aves; order Pterocliformes; family Pteroclidae; genus Syrrhaptes; species Syrrhaptes paradoxus. The sequence continues at coordinate 12,545 of VZTO01012668.1, forward strand.
CTTGCCTTTTTTTTTTTCTGTTTCACTTTTTAATTTTATTTTTTGCTTGCAATGTTAGGAAACATTAGTGAAAAACTGCCTTAAAAATAGTATGTTTTGCCCATTTAAACTACTGCCCAAGAAGTACCCATGATTCTAATTGTGTGAAATAAACTTTGGGAAACTGCAAACAAGAAAAGCACGTGTGGGGAAGGCAGAGGAGCAGCATCAGAGACAAAGGCTCTCCGTGGGTCAGCAACTATTCAATTATAACACCTGGCCAACAGTGGTTATTTTTTAAGCTATAGGATCCTAGCTCCTTTGAAAGCTCACATTGTGACAGAACTGGGTTCCAGTTGTTAAAGCTTCTTTTCTACATCATAGTTTCAGACAGTTGGGCCAACGCAAAGATGTGAATAAGCAGTTGATAAAGCCTGGAAGACTGCAAGGCTTGGTGTTCTCTTGGGTGAGCATTTTCCACTCAGAACAGGAAAGGACAGGTGCTGATACTACCACTAACAAAACCCACTGTTGTACCAGCTTTCTTTTGTATCTTGTTATGGTTTCTGCTAGGTTTGTCTCTAGCAGAGTGTGAATTTGACAGCGTGGATTAAACAGAAATATGTGAATACTTTAATGCTTGATGCCCTGACTTTTATCCTTGCTGCTGCCTGAGCTGAAGCAGTGCACTGGTGCAAGTTTGAATCTCAGAGTGGGAGTAAAGCACTTCTTCAAAAGCTGACAGTTAACATTGTCCTTATCCACTGAAATAAAAAAAAAAACAAATGGCCCAATACATTTTTAGTAAGAGTGGAATTGGTGACTTCTCAGTCTCACTTGTGTGACTTGAAGCAGTCTCAGAGAGATGATTTTTAGGTGCCTGATATCCTGGTGATTGCACAGGAGGGTTCGTATGTGCTGGCTGATCTATATGAAGCACTACAAGGATGTAGTCTGTGTCAAGACTTGCACTTTCAGATAAGGATGCAGGAGATGGGGTAATAGGCAGTGTCTTAGCTAGGGCAGAAATTGCGTCAGGTTCTTGTCCTGGTGGGGTCAGACTTTTCTCTCTTTGGGTGCAGGTGTTTGTACAGTAGCAGGTTCATTCAGTGGAGTCATTGGAGTTAGTCTGAATATGGGGAGGGAGACATGAGGAGAGGATGACAGTACAACTCCTTCCAGCATAGTTACACTCAGCACAAAGCTTATCAGAGGAGGCAGTTCACAGTAGGCAGAGCATGGACTATATTAGTTCTTCACTTATACAGGTAATGTATAGCCTGTAATTAGACCACAGGTCATCTCTCTGCAGTGGGAAGACATGTAGAAGTATTTTACTAAACATTGGGGACAAGTTTATTTTATCTTTCCTCTAATACAAAGGCTTTAACACTCAGAATTTGCACATCACCAGAAGGCTTAATGAGAATCTCTAAGGATGTCCAAACCCAGTGAACTGGGCAGCGTTCTAAGCTTTTCACTTGTGGAGAGTGGGAGTGAGATCTCCTCTCCATCTTGCAGCTATTTCTCTGTGGACATAGAGGCAGCAGAAATTTGCCCCAGTGTTATGTTAGTTTTGGTGGAATAAGTAGACACCAAAGTCAAGGTAACATGGTTATTGCTTTATAGCTGTGAGCAGGTTGCAGCATTAAGCCGAGAAACCACAAGCCACATAGTCCTGTGCTTCCTTATGCTTAGTGGTGAGTTGAATATGGCCGAAGAATGTGGAGGCTCTGAGGGTCTAATTCTACTTCTAACAAGTGTGGTTTCCACAGCAGAGCGAGAGTTGATGTCATTGCATGGAATTCAGCAGGAATATCGAGACCATATTTGTCTTACTACAGACCTCCGCAAGTCTGACTTCCACTCCAAAGCCTGAAAGACAGTGAACTCCCTTATCATTAGTTACTCAGAGGCAAGAAGATTGCACTGAATGGCTTCTTCAGGCCACTGCTGCCTGAGGTTGCTACCTGTGCAGCAATGGCTGCATGTAATACTTTCCTTTGAGCATGGTGATCAGATGCACCAGAGTTGTGTTCCACCTTGATGAACTACATGCCTAGTCAGTTAGCCCCAGATGGCCTGCAACTCCATTTTGCTTTAATCCCATGTTAAGACAAGTGCTCCTCATGCCAGGGAGGATCTTGCAGGTGCCATAGGGACTTAGCATAGGAAAATTTGGGTACCCAGTGGAGCTCCTAGTTAATTTTGCGATGTGTTGTTTCTTTTCTGTCCCCTCTTTCCTGAAGCCCTCCTTTACCTCACAGCCGTGCAGACCTATTTGACCTGAGCAAAGATCAAGAGATGAACCTTGCCTATGTGTCTTCTGTTCCTCATGGCGGCATTGAACAAGTTCGAATTCACTGGTTACTGGAACTAGTTTCTCTCAGGTAAGCAAACGCCTCAAGTCAAAATCCAGAGAAATGGGCCACATTAAAGTGTCCAGCAGGTGCTCACTTTGACATTTATCTTAGTATAATTGCAAGCTGGGCACATCTTTGCTTCTTTGGAAGTCGGGTTAAGTGCTAATGGAGAAGAATCAGTTTGAGGGTGTATGAGATTAAGAAAGCTTGTATTGAGAAAGATGGAGCTAACCTGCATGCATTACATCCTAACAACAAGTTAAGGAGCAGTTTAAGGTTTCTTTTCATCTGAAGAGTCTTGTAGGTGTGCTGATCAAGTTTTACCAAGACCATTTCAGGCCATATGCTACAGCCATTCCACGTTTTTCCTTCTTCCATGTCCAGGCCTCAGCATCTTGATTCCCAGTGGTACCATGACATCCAGAGGGGCCTTAGGCTAGCAGAAGCGGGCTTCAGGGACCATTGCAGTACAAGGTTCTAGTGCAGTTTTTTTTTTTAACTGAGTGTATCCTTTCTAAGATACTAGTTGGCACAGCCTTGAAAAGAAAGCTCTAGAGGAGTCTCTAATGGTTCCTTAAGCAAGGCAGAGTTTTGCTTTGCAGCTAGGGCATCTACACCCAGTGTTACGGAGAGAGCTGGATGCCCATCAGTGGTCATTCTGACTGTTTCAGGACTCAGTCTGGGCATTATCACTGGCATTCCTTCAAGTCCTGCAGAGTTGTGTCTTAGTGCAGTAACACCAGCAGCTACTCAGTACTGAGAACTGCTGGGAGAAGCCAGACTTTGGAGAGTTCAGTTCCTGTCCATATCCCAACTGTCCACATGTGTACATAGAGCTCCCCCTGGCTGTAGGTCTGGTTTTCATATTGAGGTCACACTGTTATGCTCCCTTTCCAGGTAGATGAGTGCTGAAAGCTAGGAATGGAATGAAAAAGAGTGATAGGCAAAAATTCACTCTATTCCTTACCAAAGCATTTCTGGTGGAAATACTGTTCCAAACAAGACTTCTCACTCATCCTGTTATGTGTTTTGCTAACCATTAGCCATTCTAAGAACTGTGCTGAGAGACTAGAAAGGTGTGTTACTTTTCTTCAGTTTAGGAAACATGATACAGCAAAAAAAGTCCCATGAACATTAAAACAGGCCTGACTTTTTGAGAGGTCCAAGCGAAAGCTGTCACTGTTTTGTTACTACTTCCATTTTCCTTCCACTTAACTTGGAAGGAAAAAACTCAGTTTTTGCATCCTGAACCCACCTGCGTGCTGCATCAAGTGTCAGGTAATGAAAACTAAAACAGGATGGCTTTAGTTAATACCAGTTAATACCCTCTTCCTATATGTAATAGCATTTCTAGTTCTGCGGAAATACATGTCAGATCTTAGGAGGACAATGCTGGAATTCCTTGCCTTTCAAATCTCATTTAACTTGGCTTAAACACATTCATACCAGTATGCCCAGTGGAAAGAACTGAATACAAATGCCTAGAACAGGAATGAGTGGTCTGCAAGGAAAGGCAAACTGTAAAATCCCCATCAAAAGTTGGAGTAGCTCTGAAAAGGTCTACCTGGCTCAGGCTGTTCTTGAGCTGAGCATATTTACAGTCCAGGCCGTTACTGCATATGCTGTCCAAAGCATAGGAAGATGGGAATTTACCTGTTATAAGTTTGGGGAAGCAAAAAGTGCAAGGAGAGCTCAGTCTCTGGCAATGGGGTGTGAACAGAGGAGTAGTGGGTTTCAGAGTGCACATTGGGAACAGGAGAAGTTTTTTTTCCTAGGTAGTAGTGTGTGCTTATGTATGTAGGTTTGTTTGGGAAGGTGTTTGGAGGTCCTGCACACAGATGAGTATTGCATGAATGTTAGTCTGTCTGAGAATACAGCAGGTAACACAGCTCCTCCTTCCGATTTTCCCCTGTGGAAGTTTCCCAGTAAATACCTTTTCCTGTACTGAGTCTCTCCTCTCTTGGCTATAGATTTTGTGCTCTTGCAGTGGCCCAGCTTCAGCAGGGGCAAGGACAGCTGTCACTGCTCGCCACCGCTGGAGTCCCTGTTTTAAATCTCAGAGGTTTCTCTTCAGAGATAGCTTGGGTCTTTCATGTTTCTGTAGTCACCTGACTTACAGGAAAATCAGTGAATACCTTTGAAAAGAAAGTAGCCACTTACTACACTCAGAAGCCAGAATCCCTCCTGGCACCCTGTCCCAGCTGTGCCATGTGTTGGATTGGTCTTTCCAAATGATTGAGGGAAAGGAATCTGTCTGTTATAGATTCTGCTCAGCCTTTGTAATGAATGGGGCACTGAGTCCTTCAAAGTGGGACTTCCTTGACACAATCAAATTCTAGGAACATAGAAACTTATCAGTCAAGCAAGAAGCCCCAGAAAAGCTGTAGTGCCTCATGAATACAGTTCTAACCCACTAGTCTCAATATTTAACCTAGCTTTGACATGTAGAAATTAGAAACTTCACTGTTGTTTACAACCAAGCTAAAACTGCTCATTTTGCAAAAATGTGCATTTTTCAAAGACAAGAATACATTTCAGTGCTGGAAGGACAACCAATGAACTGAGTGGGAGCAATGGTTTGGAAAGGGAAAGAGCATGGATACTGCAGACAAATATTGTGATTGAAAAAGTAACAGGGGCGACAATGCAAGTCTGAACAGGAGGAGTTCAGTGCTGACACTGAATTCTGTGCATGTGCAATTCTTTTCCTGAACCAGTGATTTCCAGAAGAACGCAAAGAGGTTTTGAGTGAGAACCCTTGTTGTGGTTTGACCTGTCTAGCATCTAAACACCATGCAGCTGCTCACTCACCCTCTGCCCTCCCAGGGACTGGGGGAGAGAATTAAAGGGGTAAAGGGAAAAGAGACCTGTGGGTTGTGATAAGAGCAATTTAATAACTAAACTACAATAAAATTTAAAGTAATAATGATAATAATAGAAATATATACAAGTACACAAATGGGTGCTACACAGTACACCTGTTCACCACCGGATGGCCAAGGCTCAGCCCATTCCTGGCTAGTGAACCCAGAACGGGGAGAGTCCTGAAACCACAATCTGGAAAAGACAAGAGCCTGAGGGTCCAAGAGACTGAGAGCTGACAAAGAGTGAGAGAGACGACCTAGAGAGGGAGTAAGCGTGTGAACTTCTGGACAAACCCTCATGTATATATTGGGCATCACATGCAAGATATGGAATGTACTGTTGGCCAGTTTCAGTCTCAATCCTAAACATAAGGTTGAATCCTAAGCCAGTAATTGGGGCTATGCTCCCTCCCAGCGTCTCCTGCACCTGCAGACACTGGCACAGCAGAGAAGCTGGAAAGCTCAACTGTTCTAGGAACAACTATAAACATCAATTGTTGTCAGCCACCTTCTCAGCACTAATCCAAAACACAGCCTCTTACTAGCTACTATGAAGAAAGTTAACTCTGTCCCAGCTGAAACCCTGACAACACTGTAACAGCAAACCTGTGTTATGTCATGGGGTTGATGAGCAGAGAAGTCTTCTTGGAAGGTGATGGTAGTACTTGACTGAAGCAGAGCACTTACAGAAAACAGTGTAACTGTGGGACACTGACAGATAGAGGCATTGCCTTTCCTCACAGTTGTGCCATCTGTAAAAAGGTGCCATGAATGTTCCTTGCAAGAAGCAGATGTGCTGACATAGAAGACTGCCACCTTCACCTTCTCAGTTTTGTAATGCTCTTTCTCATTATGTCTTCTAATCCCCCTATGCCAAGTGTGTCCCTGTATTTTAACCCTTTTCTAGGACTGCAAACTTGCCTCTTATCTTTTTCTTTATTCAGGTTATCCTGTTATTTTACCAACTGTGAAAGGATACCACAAGGCAAATTGTTTTCAAAGAACTGCTAGTTTTATTTTCCAACCAAAAGCACACAATTGTCTCTAGGTCATGTGATACAGGAATATTCAAGGTCATGGGGGAACCCAAGGTGTTTTTCATGGTCTGGACAGTTCCCAGGTTGTTAGTTACCAGTGCTGATAAATAAAGCCATTTTGACTAGACTAGACCACACATTCTGGCCATGTGCACTAATCAACAAGAGAGTTGGAGGTGAAGACTCCCAACTCTTTGCTCAGCTCTATGGGACCTGCACAGTCTGCAAGTTAAGACCTTTCCTATTCTTACATAGCAGTACTGAAGTTTGTTGGATATGTGATTTATACAAGGCACCACAGTGATCAAAAATACAATCAATCTACATGATGGATATAACATTTCCTAAAATGCATATAATGGTTTTATTTCAACATTAGTATTAACCTAGTTGTAATTAGAAGTCTATCCCCAGCTCCTCTTCAAGTTATGTTACCTAAGTCCTGGTAGAATAGAAGAGAATCAGAAGTTTTTGACATTTTCTGTCTTCATACCTTTAATCTTGGTATAATGCAGCATAGCAAACAAATGTGCCAGAAAAAGGCTTGCTTTTTGAATTACCTTTTACATACTTCTTAGAAATAATTTACAGTCTCCCAGCATCCCTACATCATAGCACTGAAAGCTGTTTCCTGCTGTGTTTGAGATTGTCCAGTGCAACAACTTGATTGAGCCAGCTCTGTCAATGAAAGTGAAACAAAAAGTTTTTCTTATGGTTTCTTCTGGTCAATAGTTTCTTCCTAGTAAAAGCCTTAAAGCTTGCTCCCCCTCTTATGCATAGCCAAGTTTCATTGCCTAGGTATCCTTTGGTGCCATTCTTACCATAAATATGAAAAAGAGACTTCTGACTCCTAATTTCTCAGCCTGCTGGATAAGAGAAGGGCAGCCTGTCTTCATTTGACTGTTGCAAGGATACACCTTCCACTGGAATATTTCTTTTTTTTTTTTTCTCTTTTAAAACGAGTTTCACCTACAGTTAAGGGTATTTCTGCATTTTTTCTTTTATGTTCTAGGCTGGTAGCTTGATCCATAAAGATAAAAGATGTCTAGATAGGTAGGATGTGTGTCCTTTTGTACTGAAACAATTTTACTTGACTTCCAATGACAGCTTGCTTAGACACAGCAGCCTAAGTGTCTATATTGATATTGTCTGGCAGTAACTCCTGTAAACCCACTTCCTCATGCCAGGCCCTGGCAGGACCTTAAAAGAGGTATTCCCTGATCAAAGAATAGTTACAAACAAAAGCAGACTCAGAGCCATACTTTGTCCTTGGGCTCTGCCCGTTTGCTTTTATGACAGAAATAATCAGGTCGTGCCAAGTCAGCAATTTAAGAATAATGTAATTAAATTGTTTTATGGCAGGAAAATGGTGCCAGTGGTCAATATTTTAATCTCTTGACAGACATTTTTGTGAGGTTTTACTGCTCTGGCAGTACTAACAGTGTGCAGCTGATATGCTTTTTTATTATGAGTGCATGATAATGTCAGCACTGAATCACCTACCTAATACTGTACTATTCTCAGTCCTTGTGAAGACATTTTTTATTTTGTCTTTTGTGAATGTACTGCTTTTTCTTTAATAAAATAATTGTTCTTGAGAGCCAGAGAGGCTCTGGGGCACCTGGAGAACCTCAGTTTGAGTGTTCTTTCATTCAGTGACCTGAAAAATTGAAATAAGCAAGTCATATGATGTGTTGGCCTGACGTTTATTTTTTTGTTTTAAATGGCACAGCAGAGAAATGGCTTCTGCATACATGGAACCTATTTCTAGAGTCTGCTGTAAGAGGCACAGCTGTAATAGAATCTCCTTCCATGTTTGGTTCTGTGTGTGAACCAGCTGTGAATAAGGAGAGAAAGATAGGGAATCTGTCCTATCTTCCATGCAGGTAATTATAAGCTTGAGTATAAGAGGATATTCTCCCAATGCCATGGGCTAGAACACTGAGTACTAACTGTGTTACAATTGAAACCTAAATCTATGCTTATTTATATAAGAGACAACATGCATATATACCAACACAGCTGACTCACGGGGTGTAATTTGACTCAAAGCAGAATGCACAGAAGTTAATTCAAATTATTATAAGAAGTAACCCACCCATGGAAAACATGGTTTAGTGGACCTCAAATCAAAGAATAATATGACAGGAGAAAAAAAACCCAGAAGTCTGTAGTATGTACAAACAGTGGTGTAATTTTTCCAGCATATGGGGATACACAACTTAAGTGTTGCTCCCTTTACTTGGCCCAGGTATGCTACTGTAAAGCTTCATTAACATTGCATCAGAGAAGACCAGCCAGGCATTTCTGACTGACCCATCACTCCCTTTCTAGGCAGATCACAGTTTTACCTTGCCACCCTGACCTCTTTTCTCCTGTTTCTCTGCACCCAGGCAGGCTGTTGTAGGAAGAGCATGCTGAGGTTTTATGTTTGATGGTCCTTATGTGTCCCTGAATTGGAATTGCATTTGCTTACCAGACGCAACTTATTTTTACAGGATGGTACAACTACCTGGGTAACTGCGACTGCCAGTTAAAGCCATTCATTTTTCTTAACCCTGTTTATCCTCTTACTAGGTACGAAATTGTGCCTCAGAGTAATATTTATACCAGCATCGTTAAGGATATCAGAACCTTCAGTAACTAATTGCCACTGACTGAAGCCAATAACACAGGTGACTCCAGCAGTAATTTTTGGAAATTAGGCGTTTGAGAGGAATTTGTGATGGATCATGGCTTATTCTCCTCTGGCAGGTTGTGTCATTAAGCCTGTGTAATCAAGGTGGAGAGACATGCTACATTCCACAATATTTTATACATCTTATTTCTATGCAAATAGTGGCAGTTGTTTAGGAGCACACTTAGAATGATGGAAGGGAAAGGGTCTTGCAAGCTGGAATTTAAACTGTTATGTGTCCAAGATGCTAGTTCCATTGCATTTTCATGGGAGTAGCTTATCACTCTTAGCACAAACCAGCCATTAAACCACTGAGAGAATCACCTGACACTGGGCAGACCTTTCAGCACAACAGTCTGATGATGCATATGTTGGGTCACACATGATCATGGCACAAGGGGGAAGTAATTCCTGAACTGCGCTATTGCACATCACCTACATTTTAAAGTGAAGGTGCAGGTAATAATCCAACCTGTTCCATCCTGTTCGTGGACTGCATCCCCAGTGGCTCTTCTGTATGGCATCTGACAAACAGCA
>VZTO01012671.1:5543-37974 GCA_013400615.1 Syrrhaptes paradoxus
AATTGATCAAGTCCAGTATCTGCAGCTAAGGCAATACTACTCCTCACTATTGTATCACACAGAAATTCCCACTAAATCATTCCTGTAGCTTAAAACTTAAGCTCTATGGTGACTTAAAGGAAACGGAGGATAAAATTTTCACACCTGTTACGTGTCAGCAATGGAAGCCCGTTAAGAACCATTGCACCAAAATAGAGTTACTGTGCTTTCACTTGCATACTGCCTTAAAACTCCAGAGCCCAAGCAACTTCCAGACCATCACAATTTAGTGGAGAGCTCTCGTTCTCTTGCACTCTCCATTGCTTGTTTCCCTCCATATTATTTAAGTCAAACTTGCAAAGCCTATTTACCTTGCAGATGTTCTCCCAGAAAGTTATCCTAAAACAAGTCAGTTATCATCTGGAAAATTATGTCCAGACCACTGCCTTTTTGTGCATGGATACAGTTCAATGAGGAGATCAGCAAGCTGCAGTGCAGCCATCTAATCAAAGAAACTTTTCTGTTTGCAGTGAGATCAAAGGTATCTTGGCTTTGGAATTTAGAAATCTAAATAGCGATTAAAATTCTGGAATAGTCTGATGACAGCTGCTTTAAACAGAAGTTGCCAGATGGTAATATTTGTGTGGGTACCATGTCGTCTGGCAAGGAACAAGCTAACAATGCACAGCCTTCAAGCAGTAAACTTAAAAGCAATATGAGGCTTTGTACAAGGACTCATCTGCCCTGCTTTGCAATTATGTGTGATACAAATAATTCTTAACAATACAAGTGTACAGGTAAAGAGATGAAAAGTTATTTAGCATGGAAACGTTGCTGAGATTCAAATGAGTATCATCCCTCAACATGACTAATATTTGTGAACTTCTGCATATATTTGCAGAGAGCTATAGATCATATTTTAGATGTATTGCAGTTAAGGTGGTGGGAATTGGGAAAATAAAAATCCAGCAGTCATATGGAGATTAGAGCACAGGCCTCTTTCAGTCATATTTTGGAAACGGAACACAATGACAGCCTAAAATCCAAAATCCAACTAAGCCTGGCAAGTTTAAAGAAAACTACAGGAAAACTCAGGAAATACTGTTCATATGGGTATCTCATCAGCACAAACAAAACTAGAGCTGTTCCCTACAAAGAACAACTTTGTATTTTAAGGCTAATTTCAGAGCTACCTGCTGTTTGTATATGCATAAGAGGCTCTGATTAAACTCCTTTGGTATGAATGATATTATTGATAACAGGAAAATGACAGAAACAGTAAGAGGATTTCTTGCACTGGTCTTGCAAAGATGTGTGAAGACTCTGAAGGCTCAAAGCATCATCACTATCCTGTTCTTTTATTTACTGAAGAAATTCACAGAGCATTGTTCATGCAGAACTAATAGCAGCAGTATCTATTAAACTGTGTGCTATTTAAAGAAATATGTGGTTGTGGTCTGCCTTTCCACCCTAGAGTAAGAGTTCAGGCACCGTATTTGTAACCAAACCAGCCATGCAAAATGCAAAACTAAAAATAGACCTTCACATGCACCTTGATTTCACTTTTTCATTTGACCCTTGAGCACTTACGCTACAAAAATAGGAACCTATTTAAAGAATGTATTTTACACATCAGGGCTCAGTTGGAATCTCCCTGAAAATCGTGTTGAACAGCTACCCCGCTGATTTATATTGCAATGTTGAAACCTTTATCAAAGAAGAGAAAATAGTGCTGACTGATCAGTTCAGCATTTTTGTGTGCTGGAAAGTCCACTGAATTTGGTTTGATTTTGTTTTGTTTTTTAACTGAAAAGTAAACGTAGCAGGCTTGCTTTGAATTAAATACTCTATTTCTAATAAAATATATTTTTCATAAAATAAGGGAAGTCTTCTGAAAAATAATAGATAACCAAAGCTTGACCAAGGTCAGATAAATTATGTTAATTTATATATACCTCTATGAAGCACAAATATGTTGCTCATTAGTATTGTTACTGCTCTTAGGAAAGAACCTCTTAAGTATGCACATGCTAAGCAATCGACTGTTTAAAATAAACTAGAGCAAAATTCACTATAGATGGTCTAAGTCAGTAATTGGTCTGTGCTTCTGGTGAGCATCCTTTGTTCCTCTATCTTGCTATTTAGGATTTCTGAAAAAGAAATTAGAGTAATGATTGTTGTCCCTAGAAATTTACGACAGAATAATCACATCAAATCATAACAACTTATTTATGTATTTTTTTATTTGTTCTGTTGGACCATTTCTCCAGGACAACTATTATATTCAATATCCTCAGTATATTAGCATCCTGCAGTAATGTATTTAAGTTGGGCATGCTTATTATATTTATTAACCAAAAGGGCAAAAATAACAGGAGATGTAATAGAACACATACATCTTGGGGGTAGTTAGCAAGCAATACATTTAATTGTTTCTCCTTCATGTTTGTTGATTTAAATGAAAGTCAACAACAGACTTTAAAATCTGTACAATTTACTTAGTACAGACCAAATTCTGTGCCAGACATCTGAGCAACCCTGAACTTTAAGTACTACTGTAGCCCCAGAAGTTTCTGCAGCAACAGTGAAGCATTACCACTGGAATGCATCTCTACATCTACATTGGGGAAGAGAGAGGTGTCCTATACACCCCTGTGTCCCTTGGCAAGAATACAGTCACATAATGTCCTGCCTACCTGTTGTATGTGGGACTGACACATGCAGGAACCTGGCCCGTGCACTCCCTTCATTTTCCGAACACCTGAAGTGTGAGAGGAGCTCTTAAGCAAGAGTGAAAAGCCAGAGTGCAAGGATGCTACCCAGAATGAGCTAGGGCACTAGGAAACAATAAGTGAGAGCTACAACTCGCCCAGAGTGCCAATGGCAGAAAGTCAGGGGCTCAGCAACAGCCGAGGCAACAAGTGCCGTCACTGTCCACCACTCCTGATGTGAAGCTGTCAGGTCAAGGACATGAAAGAGTGGCAGATGGCATAGCCTATTCCCATATGCAGAGGGGAAAGGATACAGCTCCCAAAAACTTCCACATCTACCCAGACTAAAGGTGCAGCTGGCTCAGTACCTATCCTTGAGAATGGACACAAGTACCTACATGGAACAGAGTACGAGAACCAAATAAGCAAAAATCATCTCCCTTGGCAGGCCCTCACAGATCTATCACCATACAGTTACCTCATTTTAAATGGATGAGTTGTCACTGGTTCACCCTGACTTATTCCATCCACACTTCTACTTTCCCCAGAGATGGGTTTAAGCCACAAATTTCACATGCAGCTCTAAATTTCCCTGAATTTTCAGATGAAGAGATATGCCAGGAATTTCAAATTTATTTTCTCATAGCTGGGAAATTATTCTTACAAAACAATAGCTCTGTCCAAATACAGTAAGTGAGCACACATTTTATTTTCCTAAACTGTGTGCAACTGTACAATTGAGCTGTTTCTATGCCATTTACTTGTGATGATTTCACTTTGAACACATCCACAACTGGATTCCTTTTTAAACAGCAGCTGAAGAGCCATGAAAGTAGAGCATCTGACATAATGCTGGAATTTAGATATGTGATAAAATATCTGAAATGCTAAAGGATCCTACAGCCCAAGGAGATTTCTTCTCTCCTGAATTATCATAGGACTTTTTTGAATGTTACATGGAACTCGGGTTGGAGACAACACAGGAAGTCATTTAGACCAGGCATTGCAGTCTTCAAATAAAATGTAGATGAAAATTGTAGAGACTCTGGAGGTCATCCTACTGTCATTAAAACAAATAGCAAAACAGTTGCAAGACAGAGGGAGCAGGAGCCAGCTATCAGATAAGTTATCAAATACTGAGCCCTGTTTAAAAGTGTGCAATTTTTTCAGTACTCAATCTTCAAAGTGATTTGTCATGTACTATTTAATTAATTTTTATAAACATTGTATACCCCTAGATAACCAGGGGTGATTTAGTGATCCACTAGTGAAAGTGGGGTAACTGTGCCTCAGAAGCTGCCTCATTCTTTCTGGCTCTAAGTAAAGGTCAGTATCAGGATTTAAAAACAGAATTTCTTGGCTCCTTTTCTCAGGACAATATCCAAAATACAATCTCACTTTCTATGCTGCATGAAAACAGAATTAAAATAAAAGCACTATGTATGTCCTTTTATTTTAAAAATATTTCATGTAACTCTACCCAGTCTCAAACAAAAGCACCTACCACCTGAATCAGAAAGTATCGAGTATAGCATTCACCTAGGTCACACCCTCACTGGCTTTATTACACCTGTGCTATGCCACCTGCTGAAATAGTTACCTTACAGGCTAACTTCTGGAGCAATTCCTGCCTTTGCAGATCTATTGTTAGCATGCAACAGTATCAAAGTCATATAAGGCTTGCCAACATTTTGTTCATCTCTTTACACCCTGCGGGCAGAAAACAAGTACAATTAACACAACGGAATCCCTTAACTCAAAACTGCCAAGATCCAAGAATTTCATATTTTTCTAATAGCAAAACCATCTTTAACCCACAGCACTGGAACATGAAATGAATGTAGACTAGACGTAATGCCTTAGCATATATCCTAGATTAACATTTCAATTACTTTTGCTACCTTAATACAAAGAAAAATTAATAAAATAACTGCAGGATTAAGCAGTTACTGTCTAATGTTCCCAGTTTTATTATGATTTGTTCAAACCCATTACAGGTACTTACATAGCCCCATTCTCAGGGAAGGAAAACGCAACCTATTTTTGTTCAAAGATAACATTATAACAGGAAACATTCCTAGTGGCACACAGGTCCTAACAAAACCAGCAGCTGGCTAGAACACAGGCAGTGTGCTCCTTAAAGACATTTAGCAAATGGGATTTTCATGTCAATCTGGACCTGCCATTTTTAAGTGACCCTTCCTGACCCTCTTTAAGAATGGATAAATGGTATTAGATGTTTCCCAGGTTTTTTGACACAAATGTCTACAGGTAAACATAATGATGCTAAGCACATTTCTTTTAACAGACTAATATAAAAATATGATCCTCATTTATTTTACAAAGATGCTCATAGGGTTTTTCATTTTGCTTATCTCTGTTATCAAGTACAAACTCAACTTCAGCATGAAGCTACCATGACCAATTCTGATAATGACAGTGGCTTCCTTTAAATTACTTGTTTCTCGCTCTGCTTACACCACTAAATGGCATTAAAATATGTCTTCAGAGTTGGGGTATTCCGTGTCTTGTTAAAAGCCTCTGACTCTAATAATTTTATGCACTCCAAGATTCCTTTATAGCTTCCCGTGCAGGTAAACAGAGTTTAGCACAAATGAGAGCCCAACTCCAAATAAAGACAGTTGTGTTTAGCACTGTGTTACCACATTAATTTCCTGCATTCCTGTTCCAACATGAGTGTCATTTCCCAGTGCAGAGAAGCCTCAGTTGTAGACAGTTTACAGAGATCAGCCTCAGGCCACTAATATTCTGGAACAGAAATGTAATTCTTTCCTTGGAGACCCATGCCATCTCTGGAATGAAGGCTGATTTGTCAGCATACAAATGAGGATGCTAAGTGTATTTCTTGGAGCAGGCATTCCTGAAATTTTCCCAGGGATAGGAAAGAATATTATTTCTGTGGTATGAGTACTGGAATTACATATTTTCAGAAGCAAGAGAATGAGTTTGGGAAGTGATCAGTTCCTCTCCTTTACTTCCCACTACCACCAAGTGGTTCCAGACCTTTTCCCTCGTTCTCGTTATTGGCAGGCTGATTGCTCTCTCTATCTCCCTATTTAAAATTGTGAGGGAGGAAGGAACATTTTATGGCTGCCAGGGAGGAGTCATTACACAAGAGGTAGGGAAGGGAACATGAAGAAAAGAAAAAGGTGTGTGGGTAGGTTTGGTTTTGGTTCCCTATCCATGCAACAGTCCATAAAGATTCATGCCACAGCAACATCTCGTAGTACATATTGCTTCATGTAGAGTTAAATCATTTTTTAATTTGGAAACTTAACAATCAGCAAGAATGCTAGCTGGCAGTACACAGCAGCTCTTCCATCCAAGGAAGGATTCACAACTCCAAGAAGGACAAATTCCTTTTGGTGTCAGTGAGCCATTTTCTCTGCAGAAAGGTCTGTCCCTCAAGACAAAACACAGATTCAAAAACATGGTGTACACTTCACCATGCCGTTCCCCACAGCCAGCTACAGAACTGAGGGAAAAACATTTAGCATCTGAGGAGGATATGGGAGAAAAGGTGAGCTCCAGTTCACCAGTGTGTGTAAAAAGGTAGGAGAGATGCATTGCTTCTACTATCCTGAATGCATCTCATCACCCATGTTCTCACACACATCCATGCAAACCAGTGCCGAAAGCCATGATGCAACATGCTGCACTGCGTGCTTTGCACATTCATTTGGGACACGCCAAGAATGACACCTACCCATCCTCCCTGTACAGCATGACATGTGGGACTGTGCCTCTCCCACGCTGCCATTGTTACAGTTCTGGCTTTTCCTAAGATCCCCTGCTTTTCTCAGACCCTCTGCAGATATCACTGTATCATTGCATCATTGCACTTGCCCTCAGGCAGCTATTCTTACCTTCACATTTTGCACCAGGATCTTCACCAGCAGCAGCTGACATAGCTCACGTGACTCATGATCATAAGCCATGTATATCACATGTAGCACTGATTGGGTGGGGAAGAAACTTATAAACAGAAGAGTGAAGGGACAAAGACGTGCATACCATTCATCTCTCTGGTATGTCTGGAGGTACATGTTGCTGCAAGAGATTTACAAGTAAACCAATTTTTTTTTCCAATTTGTTTTCAGTGTTCAGGGTTATTTTTGGCCAAGAATGTTATTCTTTGAGTGTCTGAACTCCTCTGGAGGCTTCTTCTTCCTGTGAACCATGGACTGGTTCACTGAGCAGCCTCCAAGTCCTGTGTGGTAAGCTATCAGTTCCAAGAAGAATGAGTCAAGTGTTAGCCCACATGAAATTCATTCCCTGTTATTTTAGGAAGAGTCAGAGAGGCTCATAACTCATTCTCATCACTGCTGGGAAGCAGACACCAGGTCTCTTGCACAACGCAGTGAACAGGGCTTTCACAGTGATTTAGGCAATGCAATGTCACAGCCAAGGTAACACATGACATGGCAATGCCATGGAATGTGCCCTTGTAACAGAAATTAAATACTCCAACAGATACCCCTATGCTTCACTTCAACACAGGTCATCCATCGGCATCCAGGGTGAGATTTGTTGACAATATTATAAAACAGATTCTGATAATTTTTAAATTAGTTAATAAAATAGTTGCACTACTAACGATGACACTTATAATCTGAATTGCTGGCAATACCATGAATTAAATCCCACTGATGTCCATCAGCATCTATGATGGGCACTTTTCCTTTGAATGTGAACAGCTTGGAATCCCTGGGTTATGGGTTTCATTTTGGAAAGGCAAATCTCAACCTGCAAACCCATGTTTGATCTTGCCTTTCTCTAAAAAAGAACTGTTAATCCTTCCTTTAGCTGTGCAGATGTACCTTCTGCAATGAACACAGAAAAGCAATGTTCAGCAGAGTCGTAGGTGAACATGTTAAATCCTCCACTCCAAGCCCAATTTACCACAGGGCCTGAAGACAATCTCCTTTATCAGGCTGCACATTTGTATCCAGAGTTCCACCGCAGAGAATAAACTACTGCAGTGCTCCATATGGCTGGTGGATGGGTTCATCCAGGCTGAGGAACTTTACAACTGTAACGCTTAATTAACTTTATGACTTCAGGACTTGTAGAATCCACCAGCACTGCTTACAAAGTCCATAGCATGAGTAAAAGTACTGATGGTGTGCAGCCAAACAGACCTTACAGAACAGACTTCTTGCACCAGCTCCCAAATCCTGCCTTCTATTACAGGGTTGCATTCACAGAATCACAGAATCACAGAATTCAGTCACGTAGTTTCCTGTGAAGGATCAAGGGACAGTGTCTGCTCTACATATGCATGACAAAACAGTAAATAGCACCAAATACAATGCCATAGAAAAAGAGTGGCGACTGGTCACTGTAGCTGAGATTGAGGTTAAATTTATTTCTAAAGCTTCTCTGTAAACACACTATTTAAGGCTTGCCTCTATATTTTTATCCTTCCTGCTGGTTTGACTTTCTGGATCATTACTGCAAATTAATGACAAAGATATTAGTAAGATAGACTTCCTTCCAGTGGTTGGAAACATGTATTATAGAAACATGTTCCTCTACCAGTGTATCGCAGCCAGAAATTAACGGTTTCCAAGAATCAAATCAGGCTATTTATATAATAGATGAGAAACACAAAGAATAGATTTTACTTTTAAAATTTCAGCAACAACAAGAGTAACTTCTAACAGTGCCATTAAGGTGTACTCTGGAGAAAAATAAGCAGATGTAAGTACATTTATAAGCACCCATCAGTTTAGATGGTTATGAGTGAGAATGCAGATTCTATATGTTACTTATAAAAAAATAAGATGATGGAAATAATCTCAACAGCAGCTTAATTCTGTAGTCTTTATGAAACACTTGAACTTGCAAGATGCACAAACTCCACTCACATTCACAAGGTAGCATAAGCATTGGCAGCTGCTATGTCTGCTCAAGAAGTAAAACTTGAGCTTTACAGAACCCTTTAAGCAAATGGTCCCCTTCCTAAGTGATAGCCATTTGTGACAACCACAGACAATAATATTTTTAAATTCCTACACTATAAGTAGCCTTCACCTAATAGTTCGAATCTCACACTGATTCGAATGGGATCCTTTGCTAACACAACCACTTCACAATGTAAGAGGCATGTTGGTTAAACTCGTGTGACAGCAGAAAAAAAAAAAGCCACAGAAAACTGCAGGGAAAACTCCAAGCATGTTACAGTACACCTGGCTTCTAACAATATCCACTGACAGACACACAGAGAGAAAGAAATCAGAGGACCAAAGGATAACAAGAATTTGTACAAAAATCACACAGATACATTAAGATTGCCAAAGGTTGGGAGTATTCAGTTATTTCTGATATTTATACTTCTGAAAATCAGGTTCTAAAGCCTCTAGGAAGTTTTTGCAGCACAACTACATTTGAAGTCTTAGTCTTGATGTTTGTTTTTACTCCAGCATTGTCTGCCGCGGTTGGACTACCCCTGTACACCAAGATGGTCATAAAGAGTGTAGTGAAACACCTAGAGAAGCTCTTTAGACCTCCTTCCTTTCACTGATACAGCAAGAGAGAGACTGTCATAGATTGGTTTAGGTTTTAAAATGGAATCTGCTTGTGATTTTAAGAGAGAGGGGAGGGAACTGGAGGTAAAGAGGAAAGAGGGGAGAGAAAGAGGAAGGAAAAGAGAGAAAGAAGGAGAGAGGGAAGGAGGGAGAGAGGAGGGGAGAAAGAAGAAAGAGCAAACTGCTTAATGTTTTCCTTTCAGCTTGTTTTTATGAGTCACTCCACTAAGTATTTGCATTAGCAGGTCTCCTGCTGCTGCAAGATCATTCAATTGTTTGTTTAGTTGCTGTGCCTCTTGAAAAGTCCAACAACACTGAATTTTTATACATCTTCTTGGTACTTTACTAACTAAATAAATCTTTAAGAACCAAGTTGCTTCCCATCACTGTGGTCCTATAGCAGTAGCAGTCCCCCCAAACTCAGTGCTATTACTTACTCAAGTAAAGGCTACAGAACCAGACTGTATTTATTGTTGCTTCTTCATATGTTGTCTCCTGACCAAGCTGTGTTAGAAAAAGTGAAAATAACAACAAAACTGAAATGTCACAATAATCAAGTTTAAAGTTCAAAGCTTCTTATTCCCACTTGTGAACTGAAATTAAAAAAAAAAAAAGTTGTTTAATCTTGAGCTGCATTTGGAAACCCTAACATTGAGAGTAACTTTGATCAAATAATTTTGAAAAAAGTTGTATTTCTCTCTTCAGGTAAGAGACTAATCTTGCTCGGAAACATATCAAATCAGAAACTATGTATGCAATGAGACTGACATTGCCTTATTCCTGCAGAACAGTCTCATCAAAAAAATCTTGCTACTGCATTAAACAAGAGTAGGGCTGCAAGCAAAACTATCACAGCCAGCATGAAAAGAAGCTGCTAAGTCTAAGGAAGGCAAAGTAAGAAAGGAAAAAAAGCAGACAGCTTTTTCTGTCACTATGAGGATAACCATCAATTTTCTGTTTAACCTCCTTTATCTTTTGCTGACCTCCTTTATCTCTTGCTTATTCCTCAACATGCTTAATTTCTTTAACAGTTTGCTTTCAACAAACATGGTTTTCTTCCCCTTTTCAAGTGTGCCCCATAAGATACATGAATTAAATACAAGCTAGAAACCTGCCCATTAGATTAAAAGACAATGAAATCATCAGAACTTACCTGTTCACAGAGAAAGAAGGTTCAGACAAGAGATCCACTCTACATGAGAGACTAGGTCTCAAGAGAAGCATTTGTAAAGGCAGCTCTTCAAAATAGCTCTATATCTTCTGCATAAAATGATCGTTTTGTTTTTCCCCCTCTTCAATCAAAACAATGACTGACAGGAGAACAGTGGATGTTTAAAAGATGCAAAAGCCTTGTCTTCATTCTAAAAGAATGAGCACATTAAGAGGAACTTTCTTGATTGCAGACTTATGATCTACACAAGTTTCTCTTAAGCACAGTTCATTCCCAAATAGCGACTGTGTATCAATGGTATCTTCTTTCTTATTACATCTGTTCCCTGTGTGAATTCGGAGATGCGTGTGCTGACTTCAGTAACAAAAATACTTTTTTTTTAAGTTACTTGTTATTCTTGCTGCACCAGCATAACTGAGGGACTATGAACTACAGCTCCAGTCTATCACCAATAGAACTATGGGATAATTAAAGGATTAGTCAGTTATTTGTATGCAAATTAACTGCCTAGGTGAAATTTGAAGCATAGCTTGCCCTTCAGAACATTTGTCACCTGTAGTGATCTGCCAGAAGACATGAAGCTAAAAAATAAAAATATTTAGCTGCCTGATGTAATCTGAAGACTTTCAGGGAAAGAAACTTGCCACCTGGGCATAATTTATTTTGAAGAGGCTCAAAACACAATTAACACAATTTTCTACAGCTGGAAGTTTAAGCTCCTTCCTGTATAACTAGTGCTTTAATCATGTGACTGTCTTTCCCTATATGCTACTTAGGCTCAAGACAGGTTTTAGAGAGGAGATGTCACTAGGATGACTCTGGAATAGTAGTGTCACACTCTGCTTGACATTTGTAGCAAGACACTACTACAACTTGCGTTCTGCAACTTCTAGTATTTTCCAGAGCAGGGTATTGATGTTTAAATCCCTTTCACTATATACAAGGTGCACCAATGATCAGCATGTTCTGCTTAGAGTGTCCTTCCTCAATGCTTGCTCTAGAGCAGGTGAAACTAGGTAAAACCTCTGCAGTGGCTAGAGTGGAATGAATAAGAGTATACAATAACTAACATTCAATTAAAATGTTCCTTCAGGAGAAGTGCTAAGACATTATCTCAGCTCTGAAATAGCTAGATTTAAACTCTGCTAATAATCCTGTGGAGGACTTGTTTCAAATTACATGAGCCTATGCAGTTGCTTTGCCTATGCTATTTCAACCTTTTTGCCTGATACTCCAGCCTGTAATTCTTCCACCATGGGTTCCTCGGTCCTAATTTCTCTCTGTGATGCAACTTGTTAACAGCTTCTTTTGCAGCCACATAATCTGAAAGGCAGAATACACGGAGAGGTGGATAAACACATCTTTAAAGGACTGCAGAAAATATCAGGGTAGTGCTCACATCAAATCTAATTTCTCCTCTGGTCCCTTACTGCGGAAAATGGACACTGTTGACGGAATGTGCGTGCCACGGGCTGTACGCTGGTTCATTAGGCGCACAGAGCTCCCTTTGGGTTTAATGTGAATTTAACGTACCAAGGAAAGGGAGGCCATACCCTTCAGGGTGAATGCACATTCTCAAAAACACTAATTAACTTCTATAATAACACCTGTTTCTAAGATGATGCTAAAGACTGGGTAATAATAATTAAGCACTATTGTGACTGGCGCATATGCTTCAGTGGGCTTCTGGCCACCCCAGCCATTGTCCCACCTCAGACCCGGGGTGGATGTGCCCGTCTGCGGCCTGCGCCAGGCACACGACCGGCCAGCGTTGGCTGCCCCAACCCAACACCGAAGCTCTAACTGTTTAACCTGATAAGCCGGCACATTGTATGGCTCAACCTTTGCTAGCCTTGTTTCTGAAAGCAGT
The DNA here is from genome assembly GCA_013400615.1 of Syrrhaptes paradoxus. NCBI lineage: Eukaryota > Metazoa > Chordata > Aves > Pterocliformes > Pteroclidae > Syrrhaptes > Syrrhaptes paradoxus. The sequence goes on from VZTO01012671.1 coordinate 17,826, forward strand.
CAGGGTGCGCGGGAGGGAGCCGTGAGGGGACGGGAGGGCTCCCTGGGGCTGCGGGGAGGGCAGCGGGCAACTCAGGGCAGCAGGAGCCAGGCTCGTCTCAGTGGTGCCCAGTGACAGAGGCCACGGACACACACTGTTCCCTCTGAATGGCGGGGATCACCTGTTCCTGTGAGGGTGGCAGGGGCTGCCCAGGCAGGCTGTGGAGTCTCCCTCCTTGGAGAAATTGAAAAGCCATCTGGACATGCCCCTGGGTGGCCCTGGTTGAGCCGGGGGTGGCCCAGGCGACCTCCAGGGCTCCCTTCCTGCCTCGCCAGCCCTGTGGTTCTGCGAAACCCTGCAGAGCCTCGCTCAGGACTGCCAGATCTGAGGATCCTCCTGTGCTTAACACTCGCAGGGTTGTGCTCAAATTTAACAGGACTTTCCAGTCTGCTCTTGCCGCGTATGGCTTTATGGCAGAGAAGGTCTCTCAGGGCAAAGTTTGATTGCAGCTCGCAGGCCTCCAGCGGGGAGCTGCCTGTGCCTTAAGAGAGCGAGCAGCAGGGAACTGCATTTGATACCTCCTCCTCTCAGCTCTGACGTTCTTTCAGCAAGTAACAGCAGGGCTCCCCTACTACGCTGTATGATCTCGCTCTGTTAACTAATTTCCCCTTGTAACAGGAATGCTCTTGCTTGCACAATGACATAAAAAAATAAAAAAAAAAATCATGTGACTGTAAAGCCTGGTAGCTGAATGCTGCCGTAGTTTCAAACAATGTTGTTTTGTCCTGCTGAACACTCTGCTTGCGTTCTGATCTAGCCTGTGTCTTCCACCATTTGAGAGGATAAGAGAAAGCAAATAAACAAAAATGAGAAAACTATCCCACTCCTCTAGGTCATTCTTTAATGAGAAGTGCTGTGTCTCCAGGTTGAAGCCAGCCAGCATTTTGCTGCAGTAGCACAGCCAGTAGTCTACTGCAAACGTTCACACACCTGAAGATACTCAGTCCTGCTTCAGAGGGATCCATCACAATTAGGTACTTTTTTTTTCTTGTGGAACTTCTAGCAGAAAATGGCTTTTTTTTTTTTCAGAAAATTGAAAGTTTAATTGCAATAGTCCAGTTTTGCTACACATTTTGGAGGGTTCATTTTATGATGTTTTCATCTGCCAAGAAAGTCTTTTTCAGCCAAGACCTGATGGTATTTGAAGAAACTAGTCGAGTACACAGTTCTTGAATACAAGACAAAGGTGTGGGTTCTCTGTTGCTATCACAAAGACACACATAGCTGCCCATATTTCTTCATAACTTCTGCTTGAAAACACCCATGAGCTTCTGGAGGATAAAATTGTGACTTTGTTGAAGTCAATATCAACATCATTATGGACTTCAGTGGGGGCTGGAGCTGCAAGCAAATTTACAATGGTGACTGAAAATCAAAAGTAGAATGTACTTGCCTATTACAGACATTATACATTTGTTAAGTATTTTATTAGGCCAATTTTGTAAAGGATAAAAATGGGAACAGATTTTATGGGGTTTTTTCCCTACCTTTCTTTTTTTATTGAATTACAAATAAGTGAAAATAGAGGAAAATGTGTCCTGATGATTTCTTAATATGAAAAATATCAAGAAATTGCAACAAAAGAAAAAAGTTTCCATCTAAATAAATGAAATGGTTACATAGCCAAAGTCATAGAAACATGTTCAATCATGGATGAAAAGTTGTCGGTTCCCAAAAATGTGAAGACTTAAGATCTTTTCTAAAAAACATCAAAGAATATAAAGATGCAGGTAGGTAAATAGAGACTTAAAGAACTGTCTGGTGCTAGCAGCTTGATCCATTAAGATAATAAGAATGTCTTAGCTCTTCTAGTTATTTACGATTGGTTGGCCCCATTCTGTTTGTGAAGTTAATTCTTACTGAAAGCTTTTGTATCTGTTACTCAGGAAAGAAGCATTATAATATCATTATTTTCATCCTGCAATATCTGATTAATGAAGCCAAAAATGCACAAACATATGATACCAACTTCACAACTTATAATTCTCCCAAAAATTTGTTGGTCTCAGCCTTGGCTGAATTTATCATTAATATCCGGTACCATATTTTTTTCCTGTCCTTCACTACCATATTAACTTTGTGACAGTGTAACTTTAGAGAATTTGGCTGTGAATTGTGGGTTTAATGTTGTCTCAGCAGATTAAGGTATCAGTGGCTGTCTTTAATTATTTAATTTAAAACTTGGAAGTTGTTAATTTGGCCTCATTAGTTGAAGTGTCAGAGTGTACAGTTAACAGAAGGAGTATTTGGAAAATCTGCAAATCTTAAATTAATATTACTTTGCAATTTAGAGGAGTTTAAATGCTTTCAATACAGCTGCTGAAGTTATTGCTAATCCTACAAAGTATTGACAAATACCAGGATCTTATTTCTCATCCTTTCAGTTGTGTTCAGAGATGACACAAACTGATGTATCAGCTACTCTGTAATTAATTCTAATAGATTTATTGGGAAGAATAATAAATCTCTTCCTTTATTCAGAAGGTAGCTTCTGGGTGTTAGAAGATGTAGCATGAGGAGAATAGACAGGTTTTTATATACATACTCGCTGAAGGATATTTTCCAGGACTTGAAAGGCAGGATCCCAGTGGCAGCATGCTGAACTAGACAGACTGCAGTTCTGATGCAAAAGAGCAATCATTTTATTGACATATGTCACTAAATAAAGTTACACAAAGCTCATCTTCTTGAATTGATTGCATTCACATCCTCAGTGTTTTATACTGGCTCTGTGGTTATTCCCTGAACCGGGCTTTGTACATCCTCCTATGGGGTTTTTTTTTGGCATTTAGGAACAGACACATCACTGTTCCTGCTATCCTTATGCTAGAGGCTTTATAGATAGAGCAGAGCTGTTTTATTGGCTTTTGGCCACCGGGAGTTTTTTGCCTACTCTGGAGAAATTCCCAGTTTGCTCCCATCCAATGCTTCACCCTTCCGTGTCACTGCTGTAACCACAACAATCTTGGCTTTGCTTTGCAACACCTGGCACTGATTATTCCTCACCAGGGCCGAAGGTGCTGTAGTAAACTTCCTGGCAGCCCTGCCAAGTGCACAGCATGCCCCTGAAGTGACGTGAAGAAAAGAAAAAGTTCCCCAATTGTTTTTCCTCCCCTTCAACCACCAGTCTGTTATTTCTATCTGCTGCAGCTGTTGCAGGAAGAGGCTGTACTACCTTTGTGAACTGCTGAAACTTGGAGCTAACTGCTGTGAGCCAGCAGGTTTCAAATGTGAACGGTAGTTCCTTGTGAAGATCTTATGTTCAAGATGGTCACCTTTGACCTACCACATGGTCCATCAGTGATGATTTACAGTCCTGTGGGTTGAAAAATGGGAAATAGAAATAATAGAATGAATAATAATAAATAATAATAATAAATAATAATAAATAGTATGACAATTTAATGGAATTAAATTATTTTCATGTCAAAGTCCTAACAAAGTAAATGATAGACTGATTCATGTAGTTCATTCACGTTATATTGTAGTTGCAACAACTGTGCTGAACACTCGTTATATCTGACAAGGCACTATACCTGACTAAAAGGGGGGAAATTCAGTAATTCCTCACTGCATAGAGCAGAAGTTGCTCTCAAAATTTCTTTCTTTGACAGGCAATAACACACCAATGTCATGTTGTGTAGAAAAAGTTGAAGCATGTGCATAGGCAGAGGAAACCCAGTTGAGAAAAACATATCTCAAACTGAAGGGAGAAGAGACAGCAATTACCAGCTGCTCTGATTAAATATTATTTCCTGAGCTCTTTTTCATCCTTTTGATTTAATTTATTTTTAAGGTATATTTTTTAAATTAATATAGTTCACACATGTTATACTGTTCCTTGTCATCTAGAGACCAGGATAAAATTAACACAATATGTTGTATAAAGACCCGTTCATTAAGAGTGAATTTGCTACATCCTTTTTAATTTTTTCACTAGGCATTAGTTCCAGTTTCAGCCCTTAGAGACAAGAAGACCCCAAACAGTAAATAAAGCATGCCAGACTGGTAGAGTTTGGGTTGCTTCTGCATGTAGGTCAGTGGCCCTGATGCAGCCTGTGGCTTTATCTTGCTGAAAGCAATGGAGAGGAGTTGTCAGCCAAGCTTTGCTGACAGAAGAAACTGAGTCTGACAAGTTTTTCCTGATTTATAACTTATAATAACATATATAATATATAATATATAATATGTAATGTAGTTTATAATTTATAAGAAGGCTGTAAGGTGGCAAAATGCTTTACCAGTTCTGCCCTGAATCAGACTAAAAGTTCATCTAGTCAAGTATGTCTCCAATACTGGCCGTAAGTAGATGCCTGGGAAAGTATAAGAGCAGAAGAAGAATACAATACTTCCCCCTAACACTCTCCCTCCTCCCTTTTTCCCTTCTCAACCCTTTGGGAAAAAATGGCCTTCAGTCTTTGGCTAATCACTGTGGTGGACACACAAACCTCAAGAGTTTTCCAACAGCACCCATGTCATGTTCCAATGCTTATTTGTACTTAGATTACTTCTCATTACTTGCTGGCTGTGCTGTGTTAGCGTTTAAATCTGACAGATCAAGACTCATTTAGTGAGGCACAGGTCTGCATAGAGTGAAGGACAACTATTGCCCTGAGAAACTTTAAACCTCCAGTTTAACTAGGCAAGACAGATTGGAAGAGAAACAGGTACACATTGTGGTCTTTGATGCTCTAAGTTATGGACTAATTATCAACATAATCCTAAAGTCGTTTCCAGTCTGGTAGATAGAACATTGCTGCAGAGTCATGGCAGCAAAACCCTTCAGAACAATTTGAAGTTCAAGGAAATTTCCACTGCCATGGCACTTGACCCTCTTTGCAGGGAATAGAAAGAAAGCATTTGCTCACTGTGGGGGAAAGCGGAGCATGCTGGTGGAGTACGCTGCACATCCTTGGCCGGATGCTGCCCCAAACCTCCCAGTCAGTAGAGCAAGGGATACTTCCAAGGTATAGACCATGTCCAAGGTGACTTTTGGGCATGGGGAGAAGGGAGAGACTGTATTGCACCCATCCTGCTAAAGTCTGCCTTCTCCCTGCTGAGAAGAGGAATATGGTTTTGGAAGGGGCAGGGGAATAAAAGGGATTTTAGAGATTGAATTTTCAGAGGAGTCTAAAATAGCTGAAGTAATGTGCCAGCAGCAGGTTCGTATCCACCAACAGAGACAGCCTAAAATGGCTTATATCTTGCTTTTACCTGCCCAGGATGGGGCTGTATTTCTTGTTGATAAATGCAATCTAAAGTGCTTCATTTACAACGTGCTTATTTTAGAAACCCAGAAAAGGGTTCCTGCCTTTATTGAAATAACAGCTTGACTGTGTTGCCCATGGAAATCCATGAGCCACCACAGCATGGCTATGTACTTGAGAGGTAGCTCTGTTACTTTCTCATGCAATCAAGTCATTTGTTCTTCATCAACTAGGGTTTATGTATTAATGAATAGACTCCCTGCTGTTAAAAAGTTCTCTCATTTGTGTAAAAGATAACAATTTGCAGATGAGCTCTGGCCCATGAAAAAAACCAATAAAAGTGATTATTTTTCCTGCAGGGCACGTGTATAGGCTAATCAGTACTTAAGCAACTCTCAGCTATTTAACTGGGATAAAAGGGCTAATATAATTATGATGCTGCTATTTATTTAAGAATATTGAAAGTGTAACTGGGAAATTACGAATCTGTCCTGGATGAGAAGAAATAATTGATCTGTTTGCAGCTACCCAGAAAGGACACGCAGGAGTGAGTGAACACGTCTGAGGTCTTATGAAAAGAAAGATAACTTTCTAGAATATATTGCTAGTTAAACCATGTTCTGTTCTGCTAATGAAAAGAGATAGAGAATAAGGAGCAGAGTCATAATTTCTCCACATGCTTTCATGGTTCTGTTATTCTTTGTTTCCTGTCCTTATTTCTCTGCATGTACAGATGCCCAAACTAGAACATGTCTCTTTTACATCAAAGGGATTTGATGAAGGAACGCCCTGATCTTTCTTCCTTTCATCTGCTTCTCCATCTTTTCTCTGTAGCTACAAGTAGATACCACCCAGTGACAGCAAAGGCATTTGAAAGGAGTGTCTCTGCTCCAGCGAGGGACTCTGCAGCTGACAAGCACACTGCTAAAATTGGATCCTGCCGACCAGTGGGAGGATGGCCTGGGTATGGGTTCATACATATCTTCACAGGGGCTCTCTGGGGTATCACTTATATAACTGGAACAGTTGCTTAATTTGCCTCCAGCTCTTAATAGTTAATCATGCAGTTTAAGATGTCAGATAATGAAATGCCACAAAATACAAACATCAGCGTGTTCATGCGATACAAGTGTGGTAGGCTTTAGCAGAGGCAGTCAAGTGGCAGAACTTCTGTTCCACAGGAAGGTCCAAAGTTAAGGAAAATAAATGATGCTGCTTTAGAATGCATATTAGGCTTCCACATCATCAAAATCCCACCTTCAACTTTTTTTTTAACATTCGTTGAAACTGGAGGCTCTCTCCCCTAGGTTCCCAAATCTCAGGGCTTTCACATTTTTTAGCTATCCGTACCAGAGTGAGACCATGTTCTTTGTTTGAGAAATATTTCTGTTTTGACAAACTGACAAAAAATGCCCTCAAATTCTTGTTTTCCCAGAAATTTTTCAATCGGATTTAAAGTACTGCACAAACAGCAGTCAAGTTCAGTTTGGTTTAGCATTCTGGATGAGGTCTGCACATTCTGCTTCCATATGTGATGCCTGATGAGGGACGCAGTCTTCTGCAGGTATTCAAATATGGACCCAGCGTGATTCCAATCCACTAGGAAATCAACGTGGATTTTAGGATCCTGACAAATAATGCATATCTAATAATCAGTTCTGAATGCTAAATGCTATACACATACCTCAGATACTGTAGTCCTATATTCCTCAGGATGAAGGTCCACTCCTTTTTACCCAAACGTACTCTGTCAACAGAAAACCTCAGGACATTTTCAGGCATATATTCCAGTGCTTAATATGTATGATCAGATCTGTTTCAGTTTCAGAATTGTGCTAAACTTTCCACTTCCCCATCAGTGGGAATGGTCTAATATGTGACTAATGTTTAACCCACCATAGTATGCAGCGATAAATCCTTAAGTATGAATATGTGAAACAGGATATTTTATCACTAGTAAATAATAAGACAGCAGACTAGACTGATGTCAAAACCTCCCTAAAAATGGCACTTGTCAGTACCTTTCAAAGTGAGAGCCAAATCTTGCAACACACAAAGCCCTGCAAAGCTGGGAGCTGATGCTCGTCAGCAGCTTACTGGAGGCAAGTGCAAAGCCACAGAATCAATCTTGGTTCTGAAGAATGATCTTCTCGTGGCAGCAACTGCTTAGCTGTATGATTTAATCTGTTTCATTGTGCATCATTCAAAATATTCAGAAAGAGTCTGTCTTGTCTCCTGTGAATGCCATTAGTGATGTCATGTTGTATCTGTTCATTGTCATTAGCTAAAATGTAAAAAGCATCTCTCTTTCCTCTAACTTCCATTCAGCACTTGTACTGTCACCGCTTTAGGTGTGCTGTTACAAGAAAGACCTGGTTTTTCTCCCATAAAATTTACAGCCTGAATCTCCTGTTAAAAGAACCACACATTGATGCGAAGTAGCGAATAACGATTGAGTTGTCTTCTTAGTATCCAGTGAAATTAAAGTAGTTTGGCACAAATGAAAGAAACTGTTGCAGCATTTACGTAGGGAGACAGGTTCAGGTGTTATAGAAATGCAGAAAATACAAAGAAACTGAAGAGGCTGTTGACAACAAAACACATCATTAAATTGAAATGAGCCTCTGCTAGATCTGGAGCTTGTTCCTTTACCTAGTGACTGCAAAGATTAGAGCTTAATTTATAGTTGGATAGGTAACTATTGAGTATGCGATATGGATTCCCTACTCTGTCTCATACAGGTTTAACAGAGGTGGTCACAAATTATGACAGATGTAGGAAAGTCCTCCTTTCTGAAATTATCCCAAAACACAGCAGCTTCTGTTACTATGCCTGAGTTTAAGCAGAGATGAGGCAGAAGCTCTGTTCCCTCTCAGTTTGCTATAGCTCAAATGAAAAGCTTCACAAAAATAAACACCATTCCTTCAGAGGCTCTATACTGCTTGTTTTCATTCTAAGTAAAGGCAAAAATAATAGCATCTGTATAGCTGCTGAATTACTTTAGCAGTATTACTAAAGTATGTTTTTACGAAGTATGTGTGTAAAGCTAACAGGACTCCAGCTTGTGGTAAGGAGCATTGCCGAATCACTGCTTCTAAGAGATTGTACCCTTTGGATTCAGAAAGTCCATCAGACACCTCCATTGCTTCACTATTGGATACTTTGCTCTGGAAAAGGGTGTTCATCATTCAAAGCCTGATCATGAAGTTAACTGGAGGATATTGCTAGTGGCATCACCTTGGATATGCTCTGGCTCCATGTGTGGTACTGGACCACAGTGATGAATCGTGTAACTTGAACACAATAGGTTTTGTACTGTCATCTCATTGGTCTTCAAAGTAACTCTTGCCAAAATGATTTCCTTTTCATATGGCTTTCTATGGGGAAACACCCCATTCCTGGAAGCTTTTAGGGCTCCATAAGTCAAAAATGGTTGCAGCTAGGGAAACTATGCAGTGTTTCTTCTCATGAGAAAGAAAATTCCACATATTAGATATTTAAATAAAGATGAAAATAGATATCCTGAGGTTTAGGCACTGGTCTGGTACTCAGGAAAGCAGGTTCCATGTCTCTACCACTAACTCCTTTGATCTTGTTGCAATGAACAGATCACTGACTCTTTTCCAGCTTCTGAAATGAAGACAATGCTTTTTTTCCCCACCTGCTATTTATCTGGTTTGCAAACTTCCACTGTAATTTTTTGGGGTATGTTAATGAGGGTCTGACTATTTGTACAGAGCCTGGGACAGTGATCTGATTGAGACATCAGAGTTCAAACAACAGCAGCAGCATTGTTGTGTGAGTTAACTGCTGTAATTGCACATGTAAAGGACTAGTTCCTTAAAGATGTGCCTTTACTGTGTTCAACCACAACAACTGTTCAGTGCCTGTGTCACATGTACACATACCATGCACATTAAATCAAATGTATTTGGGTCAAACAATTACAATTTTTTTTTACGTGCTTGATCCATTTTTATCTGTCCTCCTTCAGAGCAGTTTCCCACTGATGTTTTTCCACTTGAAATCATAATGGAGTAATTGTTGCACTAAAATGACAATATTGGACACAAGAACGTAAAGAATTACTCTCTGCTCTAAAATTGCACATGATTAAGAGTTCTTTTCAGTATAGTATCCTATCTGTAATGCCTTTCACAGACGTTTGACATAAAAAAGAAAAAGCCAAAAGAAGTGAGAATTTAGACAGACGTAACTTATATCTCAAAAGAAGTTAAAGAATCACAATTATTACTAGCAATATACAGAGAGCTGTAGCTAAACTAATTTGCTTTTAAGTTTTCAGCCAGTACATAAGAAGCTATGATTAAGTTCCACTAGTTTTCAAAACATGAATAAAAATGCTTAAGGAATATATCCAAATATTTTTTTTTCAAATAAGCAAATATTTTAACCTGTTACCTTGGATTTGAGAGCGGTAACATCCTTTGTTCATATCCTGTTATGACTATAGAAGGATGTTTTCAAAAGACAAAAAAAAAAGCTGACCTTTTGATGATTTTATTAACTTAGGGACCCATGACAATTAGAAATATGAGCACAGAAGAAAAGCAATAATGTTTACTTAGGTCCCATCTATTTCATAGTGTTTTTATTTTAAGCCTGTGGCCCAAGGTGGCAGAATTTGATCCAAGAAAGGATTGCTCATAATCTTTCCAGATTTTGTTTTCTGAGACCTCTGTTATGATACTGTCTGATACCTTCATCCTTTTATCTTTAAGAAGCCTGTCCCAGACAGTGGTGAGGCCTGAATCTCAGAACAGGTTGAGAATGCACCCTCTGAAAAAAAAAAAAAAAAACAAAACACCAGGCTCTTTGACAAGTGTCACCAAATCAAGATCCAAAACCCGTAGTCACTTTCTAAAGTCCTTGCCCTTAGGTTTTAGTTATAGCTGTATAAACACAAGGTTTGCAAAGTTGTGGCAATGCCTTTGAAGGCAAAAATTATCCAGAAATGTGTGTATCAAAACAAAAGCAAAGATTTCATTCTTTAACAGTCAGACACTCCTGGTTCCCCCCTCAAATTACAATGTTGTCCTGAAACCAAAGGAAGAATTGCATTGATTTTTCTAGTTGTGATGGCACTTGGTATGTCCTTTGACATTCAGGATCATCTCTAAGGAGATGCTTCCTTTGCAACTCACAAATCTAATCAGACAAATTCAAGTTCACAGTTAAGCCACTTGTATGGGTAGATAACCCTTTGGAGTACAAAGCTTCTGAGCTTTAGGCTCCTGTATGCCAGTTGGCTTATCTGCTTAAAATGCATGGATTTTTAATGTGGGCTTAAAGTGATAAGGTTTATCTGGTGGAGGAGATTATGTATGCACATTGCATTGGTGACTTGCTTGCTTTAAGTTAACCAGGAATAAGTTTCAGCTGAAGCAAAATAGGTTTTTAAACTGGAAAAAGTCTATTTAAATTATAATTCAAATTATTGCTGGTACTTTAGCATATAGACAAATCACTTAACTAAGTTGAAAGTAAGATACAAATGAAGACTGAAGTTTAATCTCCAGGATCAGACTTGCAAATTAAGGTACCAGCTTCTCCTTGATTTTAGTGGGAGTTTTAGGAACACCATTGTCTTGAAAATCATACCACTGGACAGGTAGGGAGCAAAAACTCCTGGAGTTCCTATGAATCTGTGTCTGTCTGACTCCTGTGAACTTAGGTAGCTTTTGAAGTTGGGACTTGGCCCCTTCAGCTGTTAGGGCATACAGTACACTTTACCCTGTAGCTCATCAGAGATGAATTCAGCCACCAGTAGTGAGAAACATCTTCATAAAATGGGCAGAATTCCCTGTATTTGGAACCTGTGTTCTTGCAACTTGCCCTTAATTTGAAGTGAGAGGGGGCTTGTTCGCTCACTCTGCTGTGTTGCGCCTGGCTTTTCTAGGTCTAGAAGTCCTGTGAGCCTATACTATTTGGCAGAGTCTCTTTAGAAAATCTTTAATGTTGTGCTTTTTTTCCCTACTGCTTCCCTTGGGCACAAGCAACATAACATACTAAGCTGCTCCTTCTTTGGCATTGAAGTTTTATGTTAGGCAGAGACAATCTTTCAGATTGCAAAATATGTGACCTTTGCGCAATGCCACAGCTCATTTTTGTGGCCTCCAGAAAACTGCCCTGTAGATGCTGTTGTAACAGGGAATTTTCTCTCCAAGTATCTGGTCAAAAAGGTCATACTAATTAGTAGGGATTAAAACAAACAGAAGTAATCTGGTAGGGAAAGTAAACTCAAAAGTGTCAGCCTTTTCATACCTGTATCAGTTGTAGTGCAGCATTCTGGCCAGGAGATGACTCTTCTGTAATTCCCATGGGACCTGCAGAAAGACAGTCATAATTCTTAATGCTTCTGTAATATGTAACCAATATATTTTCCTTCCCTACCAGGGGTCCGGGATAGCCATGGTGCCTGCGTACTCCATGGTGGGACACATGGGTCTCAAACGTAGCTGTACTTGAGAGGTGCCTGTGTGCTCCAATTTGGGAATAACATCTTGAATATTATGAGATTATTAAAAACACATAGTCTATTATTGAAAAAATATAAAGTAAATAAGTGCTTCTAATAGCTGCTATTGTACAAATCTCACCTTCTTAATTCAAGCAAGCAGCTTTCCTGAGCAAGACCTTTGCCAAGCGCCTGTAGAAGAATTTCTAGGAAGCTGTTCTTCCTGAAGCTTCCCTTCTCAGATGTGCTTTTCCACTATACCCTCTCCAGATCCCTAGAGTTTCAGTCATTAATTAGATGCTGGCAAACACACCGCCACCACTAGCACCACCACCTGCTACTTTTGTCCTTTGTCCCTCCCTTGTCCCTCCCTTGTCAAGCATGAGGCAAACACAGAGCAAAGAGGTGGTCCCTCTCCCCTCCAAATTTAGGCTCTATATACAAGACAGTGGGCAGATACAAACAGAACAGGACCATAGCTCTTCCCTTGTAATGCCAGAGGATATCAGTTTACAAAAGGCAAAGCCAAGGATGTTGCAGAGATGGTTCCCACTTGCCAGTAATGTGAAGTAAGAATTCGGTATTTCCAATCTTTTGAGGCTTAAGTATCAATGAACTGTTTTTATTTATTGATTGTAAACACATGTAGCTTTATCTCCACATTGCAAAATTTCCACTTGTAGGAATTAGCTGTTAGCAATGGCACAAAGATAATCTCTTTGCCGTATAGCAGCACTGCAGCTGTACTAGTCTTTACTAAGAGTAAAGTAGTTGACATGTTCCTGAGAACAGGTTTTGCTCCTACAAGAGGCAAAAAGCAGTGGCTTTGAATTAGCAGTCTGGTGAGAAACAAAGTCACCTCTTGTGTTTCTCAAAAGCATATTTTTGTTTTTCAGCTACATGGAAAAGACATGTTTTATCACTGTCATCGCGTATCAGTCAAATTTTAATACTGCTACGACTGGATTTATGATACGACATTATACCTCTGGACATGATATATTCTCCAGACATGATTTGCAGAAGTAATCTCTTGCAATTCAATCAGTGGGAACTAGGTAAATTACTCATGTACAACTACACATTCAGGACTACAATAAATTACTACAGAAGTCATTACAGAAGTCAGTGCTGAGAGAGTTGTCACTGTTCTTTATCACTTGTTCTTGGATGTGTGTTTCCTGGAGATCTTTCCTCATATGGAGAAGGAAGATGTAAATATCTTGAAGGTACAACAGTACCCAGAGTTATAGAAAAAGACTTTCAAAAGCAAGCAACTTTCTGTCAGTAGATCTGTGCTTACACACAGAAAATGTTGAAACTCTTAAATGTTGAAAACTTGGATAAAGCAATTTGCCAAATGATGCAGGTAAATGAGATCTAGGTAAGATAACAGAAAATACAGAAGTTTGATTCTGTTCAAACACAAGCTTGAGAAATCTGCTTGCCTTTACAGCACACAAACGGGCTGATTCAATCTGACCAGACGTGTGTTTGCCCCATCAGCAGAGCCTCATAACAGGGCTACTAAAAAATCATGGAGAATTTCTATTTAACATTTCCCTCAATTTGAAATCACTCAAAGATGTAAAAGAAAACAAAAGAAAAATCTGTTCAAAAGTGTGGACTTTCCAATGAGCTCAAATAAGATCCCCCTCTCTAGGGGTGGGAGATACTTAGATGGGCACCCACTGAATCTCATTTTATTGTTTTTGTCTTTAAAATATCTCCTTCGGATGTGTTATTTCTGTACTCTTTTCAGAGAGACTGGGATTCAGGAAGACAAAATGACTTGCCAAAGATCAACAGAACATCTCTGGCAAAGAAAAGAATTTCCTTTTTTTTCTTTCCTTACATAGGAATAACCACAATGCTGCGTATTGCACAATATTAGTAATTTTCTGGACACAAGACAGAACTAGATTTTATGAAAGACAGAAAATTAGATTAAACTACTAGTGCCTTGTATATCTTCAGTGTTTCAAATTTGGGGCAGTAACTCATTTTGAGAGGAATGTTCTTTTTATAAATGGATTTTCCATCTTTTTTTAATTCTCAGATATTGTTTGGATTATCAAATTGTTCTTCTGTCATGCCGTCTTTTTCACTGCATATATTGAAATTAGGCTGTCACTGCCAATCAGGGAAAGAGTTGGGGCATTTCCTGAAATAATATTTTATTTTCCTTAGTGACAAGAGCCTCCAGCTGCTGTAATTTAGGGTATTGCCATTCCTTGGACTCAATAGAGCTGCCCCACTTTACACCAGCTAGGGATGGTGCTGAATATTACTGAAAAGCTTATTCCAGTCGCTTTTGTCAGCAGGAGGCTACAGCACAATAGGCAAAAATAATGAAAAAAAAATCAAGTTTTCAAAGTTTTGGAAGTGAATAACTACTGGTCTCAAACACATAAAAGATTTGAAACAGAATAGTACTGATTTTAACTATTTGATTTCTTCTGTATAATACTGACAGCTATGAGTGATTGAAACTGGATACATGGTAAATGCTGATGATTAGAAATTTTGTGAGTTTTATATTTCTCTGCTTCAAGTACCAGATTCCATTGTGGTACACATACTACTCATGCTAAATTTCATTGTGACAAGAGATAAACGCAGTTCGGTCATAATTTTCCACCAAATTCTCTATAACTTTATAGCAAACAGTAATTATTTCTGTTGACGTCTCTACACCTGTTTATGTCATGGTGTAAGCACTCTGGCTGCACCTACATGGTTGGTGAACAATAAGAACAGACAGTCTTGGAGCTGAAGGAACACCACCTTTCTGCAGCTGGTCATTTTGGGATGCGAGGATGTTGAAAGCAGGTCTTCATGCCAATGCCCCTCTGGCAGGCTTTTAGTCACTTGGAGGAGCACGTTCATAAATAATACTAAACAAAGCAACAAATACAGCATTAGGTGTTCTGTCCTGCTCTTTCTTATGGTGCTTGTCCAAAAGATGACACAATGACTTGAATGTAGTCAAACTCCCTGGCAGTGAGAAACAGTTCGTAGCACTGTCTCACTTGGTAGGCAAGAGATTTAGGCAAGAAAAAGCAACACAGCAAGAAAGCAGCCAAACTGAGGTTAGAAGGATTGATTCCCAGACTCAACTCAATGTCTCTTCTTTCAAAATACAATACAAACCTTGAAATGAAGTTGTACACTGGGGACATGAATGAATAGGTTAGATGGGCTGCTTATCTCATGTGAGGGCTATTCTACATCTGTGGATGAAGGGCAAAAGGCATGTCAGATTCCTGGTCTGCAGCGCTCTGTTTATTTTAAAATATTATTTGCTAGCAAATTTCCATCTACAAATCCTGCCTGATGATTTGAGAAAGAATCCAGAAATTATATTTTTGCCTGGAAATGGATTCAAATGCTATGATCTCTCTCAGGAACACTGCAAGGTTAAAATTTAAAATGAGTAAATTCTTATCTGCTTCTTGACTTTTTTCCTGGGCTAATGAACTTCTGTCAGATATAGAGGCAAATTCTTCCTAATCTGAGCAGTCTTGTGGGTCAGAGATTCAGAGGAGAGTCATGGTCAGTCTGTGCATGACACATTCCTGTTCTGTGTTCTGGCTTCTTTTCTGGCCCCACTGCTGTCTCTGTGTGCATCCAGTCCATTTTCCTCACTACAGAGTTCTAGAGTTAGGCCTGGTATCACCAAGAAGTAAGATATTCATACGCAGTTTTCTCCAGTACTTTGTCCTACTCCCTAGCATTGAATCTTTCAAAATGTAAATGCTCCTTATTGTAACAGTTATTAAGCAGTAAGATCCTCTATTATTGTCCAGAGTTCTCTAATATCCAAGGCTCACACACTACTTACTGCAAGCCATAATTTTCACGTGTTCAAAAAACATGCAAAATGAGAATAATTTACCAATTTTTCATGTTATATTTTGTGTTACCCTTACTTTCTGAAAGAGGTGGATGAATACTGACTTCATTTTATTGCAAGCAGGAGAGGAAAATTATTAAAACGTTTTCAGAGCCATTATTGCCTGAGACATTGCTCATCCCATTGAATGAACTAAGATTTTTTCGTCTTGCAGCTTTTTCTTCCAGACCTTCCTACAAGCTCCCCAACCAGTATATCATTCAAGATCACATGGCTGCTCATTACAAGAAACTGCTGTCTGACAAAGGTGTGTATGGTCTTTAATGATGTCGATATCTATGTAGCTGAAAAATGAAATCATAGTCCAGGGTGTGTTGGTCGCCCTTAGTTTTGGCTGGCTGCTGAATTCCTTCCCCTTTCCTCACTCTCCCTGTCACTAAGTCGACAGGTGTAAGGAGATTTTAAAATGAGGTGTAGCATGGTGTGCCCTAAAAGAGGAGATCTGTAAAACACCCGATTGGAACTGTAACCTTGTCTTGCGAGAAGCAATCCTAACTGTTGAGAGGCATAAAGTCTACGGAGTCAAACCATTCCACAAAATGACAAGTTAATGTTAGGAAGGAAAATATTATTTAATTCCCCATGTTATTTTAATAATGATTAAAAGCCAGATTCAGAGAGTACTAGAGCAGGAACTGCTAACATTAAACCACTTGTCTAATTTATTATAGTGCTTCATCATTCCTACAGGTTTTCCTTGCAGAGCTAAACTTCTGCATACCTATAAAAAAACTTCAGTATTGGAAGGATATCAAGGTTCTCTTCTGTCCATACCTTGATGTTCTGAAGTGCTGACTTGCCACATATTCTGTACATCCTTAAAGGAGATGGTAGGATTTTGTGCCTCTGAAAAATCTGGTCAGCATTGTCAAAAGGCCTTCTCCAGTATCCTTCTAAATATTCTCCAATCTTTTGGAAAAACAATGGCTTTTTTAAAAATACAACCTATTTTGGCCTCGCTCCAGTCAGTAGCTAGCCCTGCATGTCTGAAATGTCATTTGGAGCACTTGTATTAACTCCAATTTGCTGTGACATTTGGCAGTAATCACAAAAGTGTCTTGGCTGAAAATGCAGCCAGCGTCCTTCAAACAAAACTGGAATACTGGGCTTCTCTCCTAGGTGATTGCTTTTTCCTCCACAGTCGAAAATAGTGTTTCCCATATGCCTCAGCTGTATCCAGGTATATGCAATCAGACCTACAGCTCTACTAATATCTGTAACATCTCCTATATGGACACATGGGTTACCGAATAGTGTGCAGCCTATGTAATTGTATAACCAAATAATTCCTACTGCTAGAAAGATGATGAAGAACTGGTGACCCTGAGCCTAGGGACAACTTGAATTTCACTCTCACAGCATTACTTGGCAGTTTCTCCTGGCTGACAGGAGCTATACTACTCGTCCCTGAAATATAAACTTTCTGGGCAGTAGTAGATGCCAATATAAAGTGAGTATGGCTTTTCTTAACTTGAAAGCTAAAAAGAAGGTTAATAAATGTAGCTGTTCTGGCTCTTATTTCTATACCTAAGTAAAGATGGGTGAAAGCCAAAAAATTCAGACCCAGGTTTGATAACCAGCAACAGCACTGCTGAGGCACTTACCCTATGCTTTTACACAGATAAAAACAAGGGGTCAAATCCTCAGATGGTGTAATTGTAGTTGATGTAACTCAACTAACTTCACTACATGTAAGCTATGCAGGCTTTTGAGAGCTGACCACTAGCTGAGATAATAGCAGGAAACAGGAACAAAATAGTATAGAACCCTAGGGAAACAGTAGGATTTGGTGGGGTTTAGATCTGCATTATTAATAATGCTAATATTATGCAGGCTGGTACCACATTCCCAAAGGGAATTCAACACCTTGAGATGATCAGTTTCATCTCTATCCATTTCTGTAAGATTGTTTGTGATGTTAGGGTTTCATTGGGCTGAACCTCCTTTTGTTAATACAGCTGCTGTTGATTCATCTGCACCAAAGAGTTTGCACACCAGTGTTAGATGTGAGCAGTTTTGTTTTGTTTTCAAAATAGATCTGGTTCCATTTGTTTCGCTTGGAAATACTGTCTTCTTCTACGATGAAGGTGTTCTGAAGAGACTGAAGAGACTTATGTGTGCAAAAATTATGCATCATTGTGGTTAAGACAGTAGTATCTAAGTGTTTAATCTAGTATCTAAGTGAATAGCTGTACCTAGCACTTGTTTCATATTTGCACAGATACATGCTAACTTGCAGACCCTGGGACTCTCTGACATACATACCTTAAGCAACTTAGTTTTTGGAGGCATAAATTGCTTTAGTTTTCCAGTCTAAGCTCATAGTGCTGGCCCTCTGAATGCCTTGCTAATCCACACTGTATTTTTCATTTTCTTAACTGCATCGTGTAACTCTGGGTGTCAGGTATACTACAGTTATAACAGCTTTTGAGAAATTAATGGGGTTTTGGTAAGAGGGCATTGCACTGCAACTCAACGCCACCTCTTGGCTGACGCCTGCAATACCCAATGCGTAGGCAAAGTCTCTCCTGCCTTTTCCTTTTTTTAAAAGGAAGAAAGATTGATGAAAGGCAACACCTTCATCCCTTCCCCCGGAAACAGAGCACTCACTCTGGAATGCATTTAGTTTTTTTCATTCACCAGGTTGTGAGGCATGTGCTGCTTCGCTGTTTGATAGTTACGTGGATGGGAGCACAAATCCTTTGTACACACAAACCCCCCATTTTCAAATGAAATTTTAAAAACTGGAAGAATGAAAGTTTCCATTTTTTCCACAGTGCAGGCATAGGGGAAAGGATGGATCAGAGATCTGCAGTAGGCTATTGCTCTGAGCGGAGTACAGCGTACTTGGAAGCAAAGATGGCTCAAAGGCAATGGTGAGATGCAGTAAGCAAACATAACTCGACCATAAAGATTCAGAAAAATGTATGATGAAATCTTCAGTACAGAAGAGCAAGAAAAAAAAGTTCAGTATCATAACACATCACAATAAAAATTCTCCTCTTTTGGTTTTTCAACTCAAGCTCAACAGTATGTTTTTGTTTTTTCAGTGCTTTTATATCATAACTTTAAACTTAGTATTTTTAATTAATCTCTTTATGAAAACAGTACTGCAGGAACAGAATGAAATGCTGCAGAAAGCCTTCTGAGAATGTTAATGTTTGACAGTTGATCCTGACACAGAATTAGGTGAGGTGAGGAGTAGAATCGCACCTACTTGAGAAGATCAAGAAGACATAGAATTTGTTCAACTACTGGAGCTAACACAGGTAGCAGGTTTTCCTAGATGATGTATTGGAGGTGATGTATGTGTTTCTTATAGTGCTTTCTTAGGAAGGTATTCCTCTTGCACAGCTAAGCAGCACTGTAGTGTCGTGGGGAGTTTCTGTTAATTCAGAAGCCCACATGAGTACAAGGCTCCTCATGCACACAGAAACCGTAACACAAGTTTCTCAGGGAGAGAAAGTGAGGACTCAGCATAATTTTAGTCAGTAGCCAGCTGGGGAAATGCAAATCACCACTGTCATTTAATATTTATCATCACTAAAAGACACTGTGTATCAGCTAAGTCCTTTTTCTGACAGGTTAGCTCCAGAAATGTCTGTCTTGGTAAAAGAAGTTTTGTCCCTTGAAGAATAAACCTCAAAATGTAGAGGTCACAATTAAAAGATGCATCAGAAGTTCTGTATTCTGAAATGTTAGGTAGGGCAGTAGCATAATGGAGGTACAGTCGCTGCTAATGGAGTTGATGTGCAAATCATTTAAGCAGTATAAAATTACTTTGTACCTACAAAAATAAGCTCCTGTTTATCATTTGCATATTCAAAGACACAAAATAATGAAGACTGCTTTGCCAGCCTATTATAATAACAGGAGGACAAAACTAATCTTCTGCTTAGTACAAGATTACAGCATTTTCTTATTTTCCGTAAAATTTTCTCCTACAACAATCTCCCACTATTGCTATTACTAGTTACCGAGTGTGGTGTGCTTTTAAAACCTTGAAATTTAGGAGAACTTTGACAGATATACATTCTGATGTATACAACTTCTTACCTGTTCTCAGTCCATACACTCAAGTAGGTATAACGGTGTTTTTCAAATGCATGGTCTGTGTTGGATACTGCAAGAAGAAAATTCAGATCACTCAGTAGTGATGCAGATATATGCAAACCTATTAAAATAAAGAGAAAAACTCAAACAGTTGCAGAGATTAGTTCTGAAAAGGCAAAAAAAAAATGCAGTATACAATGCTTTGTTTCATTTTATGAATAAATGCACTGCAGAAAAAGCACTGTAAATAATTAGCTCTTCTGACAATCTGAAAATGCACCATCTGAACTGTTGCACTTGTGGGTAAAAACTGTATAGACAAAGTGCAAGATGTGCAATGGATAGGACTTTCTCCTGAATGTCTTTAGATATCTCATGGTTTTTTAATTCTAGGGTTCAGAAAGGCACAGTTTTAAATTTGGTGCTTCTTTGGTTTAGATTTCACAGAATCACAGA
>VZTO01012680.1:0-14952 GCA_013400615.1 Syrrhaptes paradoxus
TATAAGCATAGATACTTATATAATCACCTAAAATTAGTTACATTTCATGGAACAGGGAATTGAGAGAAGGTGCCCATTTTGTATATTTCAGTTAGAAGGAAACCTCATGTGTGTGGTGTGTCTGTAGCAGTGATGACTTTAAGAAGTGGAGCCTGGTCCCCTGTGGAGACCATTTGAATTCAGGGTGCTGCCAGCTGCCAGCCAGGTGTGCCCTCAGCAGCTCCCATATTTAGGACAGAGGAGGGATTTCTTCCATGTGCACAAGTGACTCTGTGGACCACCCTGCATGGTACCATTCTGCTCTGTTATTTTCAATGCCCATAAAGCCCTGCTCTGCCCTTGTGGCATCCCCAGTCTCAAGACCGCTGTCCTGGTAGTCAATGTGGCTTTGCTTTGATTTTGTTGATGCAGCCTCTCCCCGCTCCTTCTGCCCTGCCCACAGCCTGTGTGTGCCACCAGCAGCTGCTCTGCCAGCTGTGTCCTCCCTGCCCACCCTGCACTTTTTGGGCTGGGGACCATTTTGTCTTCTTGGTCCTGAGAAGCTCTGCAATTCATGGAAATCTGAACACACCCTGCCTAGCAAGGACTGACTTGAACCCTGGCAGACCTCTCATTGTAGCACCCTGGGGGCCAGGCTTCACCCCAGGGAACTGAGGAGCCGTGCAGACAGAGGCAGAGACAAGAGGCAGGTGTAAAAGCTCTCGAATGGATGATTCTCCAATACAACTTAATCCCTTGCAGAGTCTAGATCTAAGTACCATCAATTTAGTACCTTCCCAGATGATATTTGCACCCATGCTTTGGGGGTGTGTAGGTGCTAGTTCAGGGCTCAGATTTGCTGCTTTTCTAAATAAATAAATATCATAATAGTTAATATTTAAATAAAATAAATAAAATTCTGTAATAAAGAATCTGTCATTGCTTGAGTTTTCTCTTTCATCCTTTCTGCCTTCCTCATTCTAGTTTTCACTCAAGGGTTCATCAACAGAGAAGTCTTTGCTCTGCTGTAGGTAAATAGGAAATAAAAATGATACCAGTTTGTTTCCTTAGAGATCCAAGTTTGGCTCTTTTCCATAACTGCTGATGCAGGGCAGTGCCTGGTGCTTCCAGGAACACCGCTGCTTGCTTCTGCAGCCCATAACCACATTGCTTTCCTATGATTTCAATATGCATTTCTCAATTTCAGCATCACCAGCACCTGATTGGAATAAAAAAAATCTCTCCTCTTGCAGACAGCCCCAAGGCAGATCCTCTCCCTGCCTCCCTGCAGCCTCTGGCAAGCGAGAAGGGAGAAGCCCCCTTCACCCAGAGGGCTGAGGATCTTGCTTGCGGCCCCTGGGTTACTGGCATTGGCTGTCTGCAGTTAAGTGTCCCCATGACTTCTATTTTTTTACTTATTTTTTTTTCTCTTTTAACTGGCACCGCTGATTTTTAACCCTTCAGTGGTAGCAGTGTTACCTGTCTGCCGAGGCAGTGTTGGGTTCGAACAGGCAGCCGTGCTCAGCTGCTCCTTCCTGGATACAAGCTGGGCTTCCCATGCTTATCTCAGCCTCTCCATTGGCATCCCTGTTGCTTTCTGCTTTTTAGAAACCACTATAAAAATTATCAGAAATACTTCCTTTTTAATTGGCCAATTGTTTCCCTGAGACAACTTTTCCACTAGTCCATATCCCTNGCCTGTCTGCTGAGGCAGTGTTGGGTTTGAACAGGCAGCTGCACTTTTCCACTAGTCCATATCCCTGTGGCGTATGTGGCTAAGAGCTCTCACATGTGGCTCCTTTCCTTCTATTTTTTCTTTGAATAGCTTTAGCACCAGATCCAGGTGACTTTTGTCACAGCAGTGACCAAGTCTGCCTTATTTCAACAGGCTGTTTCCTGTTNGGCCTAACTTCGCCCTTGGGGATGATGCTCTGCCAGTGCTTCTTTGTTTGCTTTTCCCTTCCAGTCAAAAATCTTCTTCCTCACTCACAAGTCTACATTCAGTGTTTACTTAAAACGCTCCTTTTAGCAGCTATATGGAAACGACAGTGTGAGACAACTCATTATAGCATGATAGAGGGGTATGGACATATGTCTGCATCAGGCTCCCATATGAACAAATCTAGAAAAGAAATAGTGAGGCAAGAAATAGATCGGCAAAGACAAGTGGGAGAACAAGTGGCTGTCAGAGGAGGGATTTCAGCCTCCGTGGAAAAGACCTGGCGCTGCTGCCGTGAGTCACTGTTGTAGTTTCTGTACCAGCTCTTAAGGATGAGGAATCCCCCAACACACCAAGTGACGTGTAGGTAATCAGTTTTGGAGAAGGTGTAGGAGCCAAGAGAGGGACCTGGGCAGCCTCAGAGTAACTCAGAAAGTTGCTAGGGATAGTTGATTTTTTTTTTCCTTGAATTTTGGCTTCAGTAGGGTGTGTGTTTGCATTTGTAGTGGGGAATTTGCTATTTCAATGATCAATTTAGAAGTTGCCTTTCCCTACTTTAATTGTCCCAGGGGGAGCAAGGGAAGAACTTTGGGTCATAGCCAGAAGCAGGGGAGGCTGGGGTCAGTGGTATTCACTGCCTATGAAATGTTCTTCCTTAGGCCTGGAAGCAGTTTTAAGGGCAACTTACCTGAAAAAGAATAAATCAGTTCTAGAGCAAGTTTAGTGTTGGGAAGATCCATTTTTGCAAGCTTTTCCTTCAGCCGTGCTGCTGCTGTATGATTTCATGCCCTCATGGAAAGCAATTGATCTGCACAGAAAAGGGACTTTTCTTAGATAATGTTTTTCAATAATGGGGACAAATCCTTGATTTTTTGACTTGGAGGGTAAAAAGAAGCCATGCTATGCATTGAGCTCATGTCTTCCAGCTAGAATTGCATCTGCACACATGATTACAGCGTGCAATGACAAAAAAAAATACTACATTAACCCAGCTGATAAATCTTAATGTAGCCTAAATTTTCTATGAGGTGAGCCTCAGGCTAGCTGTCTCTGAGTCAGAATGGAAGAAGTTTTACAATTACGAGAATTTCTTGTTTAGTATCTGCAAACAAATCCTCATTACAATTAAACTGCACATTTAAATTAAAGTCTTTTCTGGGTCAGTCTACAACTATAAAAAATTAATAGAGGCAAAGGCAACTGCAAATCACTACCTGAATTTCTTTGAAGGATGAAAAAGTTTAAGTTGTCTGCAAACCCACATTTCCCCCTTCTCTCTTTTCCCCATTTTGCACACTCTTTTCCCAAAGACCTGAAGTGTGTCCTGCCAGTGTTACTTCAGTGGCATCTCCCCATGGATCAGTTACTGAGCTGTGGCTCCGGCAGTTGGAGCCCAACTTCTCACCAGTTTTGCGATGGCCTGGCTGGGGAGCAGAGGCTCATGCTGCCCTGGTTTTGGGATGCTGCACACAGCATGAGTGTCTCAGGGGAAGAGGGAGGGGGCAGGAGGTGTGCTTGGGTGGGTGGTGCTGCCTGGGTCCCCAGGAAGAGGAGCTGGAGTGGAGGGTACAGACAAGCTGCTCGGAGCCCCCATCCCTGGGGCTTGCTGCCGCTCCCATCCCCAGCTGGTGCCTGGGTGCCTCGCTAGCAACAGCCCATGATCTGCATGATGAAACCTGCCTGTGAACTGCAGATCTCTGCCAGAGCAGGAACATGCAAAGGCTGGCCTGGGGGCATGGCCACTACAGACGCTTGGGAAACAGCATCTGAGCAGGGTGGTTTTAGAGGGGTCTGTCCCCAGTTTCCCTCTCCTCAGCCTCCAGCCACCAGCTCCTCTGGCTCAAGTATTGCTGCAGTGGCCTTTGCCCCCGGACTAGCATGCCGAGGTGCAGTGGAGAGGTGCTCCATGATTTTCCTGAAGCTCTCTATGAGCTTATTTATAATTTTGGCCATTACAATATCCTGTAGCAAAAAGTTCCAGGATTTAGTTACAGGATTTGTCATTTCTTTTTGTTTGCTCTAAACCTGCTGCCAGGATGGGCATCCCTGGAGGCATCAGGTGTTTCAGGAGGTGAAGGAATCCCCAAAATGCTTTTAATGCTCTCTTTGCCTTTGCGTTGGTGGTGAGTTTTGCAGAACTGATAGATCCAGCCAAGGATTTTCCCAGCAAGGACTGTGAAGGCTGCCGGAGCAGCAGCCGCTCTCTATGCACAGAAAGCAGGTTCCTGGACACGGTACAATGACATTTTCTATTCATTGCATGGGGACAGTGACACTGACAGGAGCGGTTGCCATGGCAATGTGATAACAAGCACATCCCCGAGGAGGAGGTCCCTTCTGTGGCATCCCAAGGTTTCCCTTTGCCTCCCTCTAACGTAATTGCTGCTCTTGAATGCAACTGCAGTATCTGTAACTATTGCAACAAAAATAAAGCAAACTTACCCCAAACAGGAGGCACCTGTGGAAAGTGAGTGTGGATTGCGCTTGGAGCAAAGCACAGCCAGCCAGGGGGTGGGGAGCTGCCACTGATTTGGGAAGCGAGAGCCAAGTCTTGCGTGGGTGTGACAGGATCAAGACATTCGGGTACCATGCAGCCGTGGCTGTCACAGTGCCCTACTCTCCCTGCTGAAGGGATTGGAAATAAAACCTGACTGAGGCAGGGCTCTGTCGCTTGCTGTCTGCTGTGTTTTTGAGAATGGTGGCTAGTTTATGAAAGATGGTATTAAGAACTTTTTGTTTTTTCTACTTTCCCTAGACCTAGAAGCGCCCCTCAGGTTTGAATCTCTGAGCAATGCGTTGAAGAGAAGTCTTTCTGTAGATACCAATATGCTTTTTGCATTTTTATCTTATCTCATGTATCTTATCAAGGTTGAGCAATCAGTATTGCAAGCAGGGAGAGCTGAGGCAGGGCTGCGGTTGACCCACTGCTGGTTGCCTGCACGTCTGACCAGCGCCTGGTGGAGTGGATGCCCTTCCCTAGCCTGGCTCATAAGTACGCTTCAAAATTTGCTTTCTTGGAGTATCTGTGCCAGGCCAGCTTGAAGATGCTGATGTGCATGGGATGGGAACGTAAATAAAGGCTGAAGCCAACTCGGGGATTCAAGGGCATTGCAGCAAGAAAAAACTGCATTTGCTGAGAGCTGAATTGTAACTCTTACAGTTAGGCAAATACTTTAAAGCAGCATCACGGCATTATTCTGTGTTACTGGGTGACCACTTTGTTGTTATAAGCTGGACTTTGCCAGTAACAACACATGTTGTGCAGTTCTGGATACTGGCTTAATCTCAAAGCAAACTAATTCATTTCAGTAGGCAGAGTGTTGCTTTCATTGTATGCTCTAAATCTTCACTTTTCCTTTTCTCAGTGTGAGAATCTGAGCCTGCCGCTGTGTACTTTAAGTGACTAAGATGGCTTTATATTGTCACTGTTGTCAGCAGTTCCAGTTTTCATCAGACAGCTAGTTTATGGTGTGGGAATTTTGCATGCACATTGTCATGCTGGGTGCAAACTTCCATCTTAAGATATAGCTGAATGTAGCAAAAGCTCATTCCAGCTGTCCCCAAGCTTGTCTCTGTACTACAGACAGACCAATACGGGAACAGTAAAGGACACGCACTGGGAGGGAAACACCAAGAATCAGTTTTGCAGGATCCTCGAGAGCTTGCTCAGGGACTGGGACAGTCTCTGTTGCCTGACTTCCATTTCCCCTCTGGCTGGGAGACAAGCACTTACTGATTATTCTTTATGGAGGGAGGAACTGCATCCTGTGCACACAGAGGGGAGTTTGGGATGGCAATGACATCTGAGATCTGCCCACGCTTTGCTCCCTTCTCATGCAGCTGTGAGATTTCTGGTCTGCAAACGGCAACGGCAGTGGAGACTGAAGGTCTGTGTCTGCCCGAGAGGGAGATGTCTTCTCGTCTTGTTTATTTCTTTGCGACCAAGGAAAGCAGCACAAAACCAGCTGTTAGTGACATTCCCCTGATAGCTACGTTCTTGGCGGAGGTAGCTTACAGCATTATCTCGGCATCCTCCGGACAAATGTCACAGTTGTAGGATTGCTTCTGCTGCAGTGAATCTGTCATACAAACACCCCCTTGGAGAGAAATTGCAGTATGAGCCGGGT
Source organism: Syrrhaptes paradoxus (assembly GCA_013400615.1). Lineage (NCBI taxonomy): Eukaryota > Metazoa > Chordata > Aves > Pterocliformes > Pteroclidae > Syrrhaptes > Syrrhaptes paradoxus. The sequence continues at coordinate 6,046 of VZTO01012680.1, forward strand.
CCTGGTGGGAAATGGCCTTTAAATCACCTGGTGCAAAAATGGGCAAAATGGAGACTTTCAATTAATAGTCTCAGAAAACTCCAAGAAAATACTCAAAGTGCTTGCCAGCAATTGGGGTGGGTCCTAGCAGCCTCCCCCCAAGCTCGCCACCTTCTTGGGGCAGCAGCATGGACCCAAGACTGGCAAGGGGGTTGTTCTCTGCAGAGCTGAGGCTGCCCATGCTCCCCAGCCCCATGCAGGGGTGCAGCAGCTCTCTCTTGCCTCGGGGGAATGTGAGAGTGGCAGGGTCCCAGTCTGAGAGAGACCCTGGAAGAGGTGGAAGTCATGGCATCCTAAGAGCTTCATCGAAACAGGTTCTTGGAGGTGCAAGGTGATGGCAAAACGTGCCAGATGAGAATATTTCAGCATCAGCATGGTCAGAGCAAATAGCCTGCTCCATCCCTGGGTTTTGGTGGACATGCACATCACATGGGGAAGGATATTTCTGTTTTCAGTTGCTTTCCTCCTTCCCTGCTCCCCAGGCAAACCCAGAGGCAAGCTCACATGGCATGGTGTCACAACAGTGCCTGGAAAAACAAGAATTCAGCAAGGTTTTTCTCTCCACAAACACTGTTTTCTCTAGGCAAGCACCTCGAGATTGTGGTTAGTGGAGTATTTCTAGGTGGGTGTATGTGAGAGCAAAGTCTGACCCGAAATTCTGAAGTCAACCTCAAATGGGAATCCTGGAGGAGGAAGAAGACAAATGGAGATAACACTTTAGCTTTGCTTTAGAAAATTTGCTTTTTCATAGAGGAAACAATATTTTTCAGTTTCTTAACTGAATTTGTCATTGCACGAAATTGAGTCTCGTTTAGAAAAGGGCATTTGGCAAATGTGTGTGATTGTATTGAGCTGAAAGGAGGTGACTCACTGGCATAAGATATTTCCAGGAAACAAATGAAGTCTAGGATAATGATATGTTGTTTCTTATACCAGGGAATAAAAGAGTAAACTTTCTGCCTGAGGGTACTTTCAGAAAGCCAGATAAAACCAGAAGTCAGAAACATTTAACTCAATCAGTCCTGTCTTCGAGGCTTCCTTTGGCTTTCTGTGCTGTAGTTTCTGAGAAAAAGGCCAGGCTCTGAAAATCAAATTACTTCCAGCCACAGAGATTTGACGTCTATGGTAAACTAGCCAAAAAATGCTTCCTCTGTCCCTCTGTTGGAGAGGTCCCTAAATATCCGACTCCTTGCAGGTGGAGCTGCTTAAGCAGATGAACTAAGAGAACTGGAAATAGTCATTGTCATGCTGGGTGCAAACTTCCAGGGTCTTTTATCTAACAGCCCGTACAGCACACCGGCGTGCTGGGATGGAGAGAGCTGCTCTGTGATTAGAGTGGCATTTGGGAAAGGCTGAAGGAACTGATCCAATTGTTAAGCATTGTTTCAGCTTCTGGGAAGACTTAAAAAAAAAAATTGAAATCACCCACTCATCATAGAAAGAACAATTTGTATTTGCAGATCTCTGCAGCATGGAGATCTTTTATAACAAACACGTGAAGAGTCATTACAACTTCTGCTTCCTTGCTAGAACTGAAATAAAACTAAAAATAATTTACAACCCACAACAAATCCTGTAGATACAGGAGACATAATTTTAAAGCTTAGTATTTCTGTTTTGGAACAGTTATAGAACCTTGTATTATAGAGGATGATGTGATTGTTTTGCATATGGAAACACCATTTAATTAAGATTTAAACAGATGGCTAACAGGAATGGTATTGTAGGTTTCATCAAAGTAAAATCTAAAGGGCATAATAATATTTGCACTTCAAAGTGATTTGTTTTGATTTCTACTGATAAATAAATTAATTTCACGTGTCAGGGGAAAGCGTTTTCACTGTACAGTTCCTCTATTACTGCTTGTTTAGTAAAGTGTGGTTCACAAAACAGGGACTCAATTTGTAACCCCAACGCAGATATAAATCCACCAATTGAACAAATTACTCAATATTTGGAATCTAGTGATAACCACTGAAAAATGAAAAAAAAGAATCTGTTTTCCATAACTGGTGAAAAATATATACGTGCATTCAGCAGGAAGGCAGTGACCCACCGTCCCCTCACCCCTCTGCCGCATGCCAACGCCAGCTGAGAGAGAGGTTGTTCAGCAAAGCAAAGAGGATATTCATGAGATAAGGAAAATGAGAGAAGCAGTGCTCTTATCTCCCTTTACTCAGGGAAGCAATGGAAATGTGGTGATTTAACCCAAGAGCAGGACTGCAAATGTGTAAACAAACGTCGGCCAAGGGAGCAGCGCGCACCCACCACACGTGCCGTCCTCTGGATCCACTCTTCGCACTTACCTGCTTGTTGAAAACCTGTAGTAGGAGGAAAGTGAGTGCAGCTTGTTTTTGTAGATGGGTTTATTTATTTTTCCTCTCCAACACAGCTCAGCTGAAGAGGCACCATCACAAAACCCCCATCAAACTTTTCACATCCAAAAAGGAGAAAGCACCGTATCTAAATCAAATTGAAATGAAATTTCTGGAACTTCTTAGGGCAAAGCATTTTGATAAGAAAACTTGCTTATTGAAAGGGAGAGGCTGTGCTGGCCCCAGGGCTCACCTCCAGAAGAAGGTGAGAGCAGCCCTGCTGAGATAAGTGCCCTATTTCTGGGCATGGCTCAGCAGCCAGTCTGTGCTGCAGCCTCTAATGAAGATTCCCAGGAGGCAGAGGTCACAGCAGATACAGCAGGGCTTTAGGAGCTGTCGCTCTCTCCGGTCAATGTGCTTTCTGCCATTGCACTCGTCATGCTCACATACAGGTCAAGAACAAACCTGAGTTCAAAAGTCACCAGCAGGGATGCATTGGGCAAAGGGGCTGGGATTCATCTTGTCTAGCTTTAGCTAAAATTTAGTTTCCTTGGTTGTCTTCAGGAAGGAATCAGCAATTCTGGAGGGCCGTTCAGCCCACACGGTTATTCCTGTTGACTTCCAAGGGAGTCTGAAAAACTCCTCTGCTCCCAAAGCCCTGGTGCTTCACCCTGGCCATGCTGGTGAGACTGGAGCTTGCTCCTGCAGAGTGGGCTTTGCAGAGGGGTAATCTTGGGTCCTGGATGCTATGCTGGGATATGAGTGATAGCATAAGGGCACTGCACAAAGCTCATGCTGGCTCTTGGGTTATTTTTTGGGGATCCTGGTGGTGATTCCCTGATTGTTCTGAAGTTCCTACTTGCTCCATCTACACCTCTCTTGCTGTGTTTCTAGTATGAATATTTAGGAATTTGGAATATATAGGAAAAAAAAAGCAGCTTTCTGGAGGGAGAAAGGGTAGATGGGCACTGAGCGATAGGCATAGCACACTAACCCTGTGCTCTCAGCATGGGCTCCAGCCTAGGTTAAAGACTGGCTCTCACCAGGTTTTTTTTGCAAACCCCCAGAGATGGAGCTGGTTGTCCCAAAGACGTCATGGCCTAAAGATACCCCATGGGTAGGTGAGGACCCTGCAAACCAACAGCAGATCGGAGAACACGAGGCAGGTCTGCACCTTTTCAGGCAAATACTCTGTGAAATACAACAATAGAGGTAAACATTGCTTGAGACATCCCATTTATAATTAGCTCATTACAAAACACAGGAAGGTTTTCCCTGTGCAAGACCTAATGTCATTAAACTTAAACCTGGCAAACATCAGAGTTACTGGAAACAATTTCAGTGTCTGGTGGTACAAACTCCTGCCTTAAAGTGCTAATTTCCCAAAACATACATGCGGCAGGCTCGGAAATTGTAATTAGAAATCCTTGCCAGACTTTAAAGGAAATTCTTTTACCCACACAGGCCCAAGTGCATAAGCTGCTGGTATGTATCAATACATAGCTTGATGTATTTAATAGTCTCATTGCTCAAAGTGATAACCAGACTGTGTTGAATTTAACACAGGACTATAGACGTCTGAAGGAAAATTAAGTCTGTAATCCCACCTCAGTCACTCTTGCTTAGTTCTTCTTATGGTACCTGGCAGTGCTCTTTGTCTTCCTGTTTGTTTGTTTGTTCCGACAGTGTTGTTACCTCTCCTCCTCTCCTGTCCCCTTCACCCTCTGCTTTCATGATCTCCCTCCAGCTGATTTTCAATTCCATTCCTTGTAGAAGCGGTGACTCTCAGGATTCCAGTTGTATGAGCATCTCCAAGGTGTTTAACAGCAGGAACAACCTGAATGTGGCACAAAAGTTAATAGCTGATGAAAGCATCATTTAACATTATATTAAGAGGACAGATTCTCAGCTGATACAAATTGAGGAGAAAATGAAATTGCATCGATTTTCACCAGATAAAGAGAGGCACAGCGTAGATTTCTAGGTAAAAGTAGCTTATGTAGTTAAAGTTTCCCACTCTAACTTATCTGGAGACAGGGAATTAAACAACAAGACTAAGCATCTTCCAAAAATAGATGCATTAGTGGGAGTTGGAACAGGATTTTTAATGTAATTACTAAATTACTATCCTGCCTGGGGTGTCAGATTCATCAATAAAAGCAAAGCTTTCCTATTGTATTGGCACATGTGAAACAGAGCAGACCCCACATTCTGCACTAATTGGTTGAACGAGGCATTCTACAGAAATACAGAAATTGTGAAAAGTGTCCAGATGGAGGGGTGAAACCTATAGGGCAAGTCTGAGTAAGGACTGTGTGGTTTGGCCCCTCGTCTTTCCTTAGAGGGCACCAGAGAAATCATCACTTATGGTGCAGTGCCTCATCCCTCTCTGACGGCAGCAGATGGCCAGGGCTGCTCAATCCCAGATTAATCAAAACTCCATTTGGAAGAAGCAGTGCATTTGAGGAACAGTCCAGAGATAGGATTGGGCTGGCAGAGGAGACAGGAGGATTGCATGTGCTGTGAAAACCCCATGGGATTCATGGAAAAATCAAAGAGAAAGGTTCTGGGAATGAGGGGCTGCCAAATGAATGGGGAAGGACAACTTCCAGATGTGACAGTCAGGACTTGGGTCAGAAGCCAGGCTGATCCCGAAGGCTTTTACCAGGACAACAGCATTTCCTACAGCTATTGCGGGGAGCAGTAATGTCATAGAGCAGTGTTGCAATACCAAGGATCTGGAGCAAGAGATGTCACATTTTATTGCACTGCAGTGACAAAGAGTTGTGCTCCGGGGAGTAACCAAGCCCACAAGACACTGGGCATTAAGGAAGTGCGCATTTTTGCTTCACCTTGCTGTCCCTTGGGGAAAACGGAGTCCCAGGCAGGCCCTGGTGTGGTGGGTGTTGAGCATCTGTCTGGGCCCTGGTGTCCGTGACATTGCTGATGTTACTGCTCAGCTGAGGACTGCTGCTTTTGGCAAGCGAAGCAGGGGAGGATGCTGGTGAAGACACCTAATGCCTCGTCATCCCCAGCATGGGCGAGGCTATTGCTACTCCAGATAAGTGGTAGTGTAGGAGTAAAGTGTATTTGGGAATCCCTGGTTTATAATGTGGTATCTGGGATACTGCAGGGCTGGCTGCAGTGTTTGGGCTGTCCTGGTTCTGCCCTTTGGAAGAGGTGTTACTTCCTCAGAGAAAACCTGGGATTTTGGTGTTTCAGAGAATTATGCCTCCTTCAGTTACCAAACAGAAAACTATTTGGTTCTCACTTTCTATAAAAGAAAAATCTGTTATATATTTGTCTTATATCACTGCCTTGTGGAAGAAATCCTTTTTTTCCCTCCTGCCTTATTAATTCTGCAGTGGCTCTTAAGGGCTGTGGAAAGGGAAGAGATGAACCGAACTTAAGGCAGGGTTTTATGCATCTGGGCTTGATGATACTGTGGGTGAGTGGGTCAGGTACAGGGGAACGTGGTGAGTCCCAGCAAACAGACCTCCCTGCATGGGCATGAAGAAGTGTCACTAGAAAACTTGGCCACGGTGCTTGAGGGAGATTTTTGTAGCACATACAGGTGCCTTAGTGGTTTTAAATATGGCAATCATCAGCCAAATGAGCGTGGTTAATAAACTCCACTATAGGTATGCGTGACTCATTGGTAGTTTGTTAATAAATTCTGCTCGTGATTTTAAAGCAAGCTGTTTAATTCTGCAGATGGTACCACCAGGACCATGGGGTGAGCTGGTTCACTGCAGCGTGTCACTGATCTTGCAGCTCAGGGTGCTGCTCTGCGCGTGTGGCAGCTTCCCAAGGAACAGCGGGACTTGTGGTGTCGTCTTGACTTTGGAACAGGAGAAGTGGCTAAAATCAGGGACCACACGTTCCTCTATCCCCCTTTGCAGCAAGAGCGATTGGAAACCCAAGAACTATATATAGCACAGGTTATGCCTGTCAAGCAGTGCAAGACATAAGGGGCTCTCGGGAGCGCTGACTCACAGTGTTTGGTATTGCATTTAGTGGCGACCGCTGTTGGTGCAGTAATGAAAAATATTCCTGAACTTTTCCTCTGGGGTGCCTGTCTCATTTTAGGGCACATAAATCCTCTCCACGGGGTAGGATTATGTACAATAATACTTTGTCTAACTTTCTGCAGGTGATTTAAAGTGTATGTTTGACAAGATTCCTTGTGCCGTGTTTCCCTCGCTGCTTGAATGTCCTTTAGCATTCAACAAAAATCCAGGCTGCTTATGTTAATCTTATTTTCCCAATCAAACCACTTTAAAGTGCATTTATTCCCGTGTGGTGAGTCATGCCATAATGATCCGATTTGTAGATCAGGTCCAATTTCTGCGGGGTATTGTGTGGTGTAATGAGACAATTTCCATCTCAAAAGTCTCGGAAGGCACTTTCTCTCTGTTCCGCCTAACAAAAGAAATGAAAACATTTTCAACTACGCCAGATTTAAGCCAAAACTTCCAACTGTATTTGAAAACAAAATTCTGAATATTTTAGTCAAAGGCAAAGAGGATGAAAAATTGTCATGTGAAATCTAAGGTCCCAACTGAGTGAAAAAAAGTAAAGGTCACGCTGCTGAAGCCACGGGAGTAGAGATGACAGAAGTTGTAGCCATAGTCTGTGGTCAAAGAAAATGTGTACTGAAAAGCAACCCACAGCAACTAAATCATGCCTAGATTGCCATGGACATAAATAACACTTGTATTTCCCTCTTGCTCCATGTCCGTTCTCCAGAGTTGACAGAAAATGTGCTGCTGTTGCGTTGGTGTAGTCCTTCAGTTAACATCACCTGCCTTGGAACAGGAGTGGCGATTCCAGTGTATTCATTATTGTTATCGACATTTTGGTTCTGAACTGCATGTGCATATCTAAAGTTTAATTCAAATGAGTGGATTGGAAGCTGGAGGCAACACAGCCAGCAGTGCTAAACCTGAGCTAATTATCTCCACCTCGAGATAGCGCAGGTAGGCAGGATCCTAAAGGGGAGAATCTGGTTCCTTTGTGAAGGAAGGGGCTGGTAATAACATTGGAGCTACAGATCACTTGTAGGTCATGTAGGAAGGAGACTGAAAAGGTTTTAAGGCTGAGCTGGAGCACTTTGGTGCCACTTTGCTGTCCTGCTGCCTGGAGCCCGCGTGATGCCTGGCTGTACACTGCCTTTCACTGTGCACAAAGACCATCTGTGCATGGCTTGCCTGGTGCCTCCTCAGTGGCCTTGGTTTGCTCTTAACTTCTTTAATGTCCAAATTGTTTGGGCATGGTTGGGAACTTCTGCCTTGCAAGTTACTGAAATCGGGAACGAGATCCCTGGCTGTAAAACCAGCATGCCAAGTAGCTGCTGCTCCTTTATTAATGATGTCCACACACAAGCTGAGCTTGCTCTCAGCAAGATGAGCTGCCAGCAGCATGTCTCATGGGTTCAGGAAGTTGCTTCATCCTGGTGTAAGGTTAGCAATGTTTTGGTCAAGTGCATTCCTTCTTTCAGTGCTGGGATTTTGGTGATGGACAGATGAAACGATATCAGTGGTGGAGACCTGCAGCCCAGGCAAAGACCAGTAAGCAGCTCTGGCTCACAGGGGGTTACTTGTGCTTCTGGGGAGTGGGATCTCCATCATGGTTAGAGGCAGCGACTGTCATGGGAGACAGAGGAATGAAAACCATTTGTCTTTGCAATGAGCTTGAATAGGAAGATCACCACAGGTTCCCTTCTGTTATTCTGCTGAATTGGCAGATTCTTCTCCTTAGGAAGACATAGTTCTTTGCTGTACATAGGTGAGGACATGTGACTTGCACTCAGAAAATACTCTTTTTCTCCTTTCTCTATTGACTTGTTTTTCATAAGCACCACTCACTCCTGGCCGTATCAGGCTGACAGCTGTGGTCTTCTCCTTCCCGCTGCCCGGATGCCCCTTGTTAGGGGACAGATTCCAGAACTTGCTGCTCTAGGAGCAGTGACCCTTTGCATTTGTTTCAAGTCACATTGTTCTTTTTTTCCATGATAAAGCCTTAGAAGTTCATCCCATATTGTAACAGTCCCTTTTGGTTACTTTAATCCTAAATGCAGAAATTTCATTAAATTACTCATTCTCCCCATTTTCATTATGATCACCAGCCATGTCAGTCACAGCAACTCTTCAAAGAGGGAGGCTGAACTGTATATCAGATATGACTTCATTCTTTGTATTTATAAGGCAAAGCATAAATTCTAACAGGTCCACTAGTCATATCTATTGATTTGGTACTTAATCATATGAACACAATGAATATTCAGTGCCTGTATGATATAAAAAGAACAATCAGAATAAGCTATTATAGGTGGTGGAATCTCATTTAAAATCTAATTAGGTCTAAAAAAAAAAACTAGAGGAGTCCTGTCTGAGTACGAAGAAATGGATGTGTCTATATAATGAGTGAAATGTCTTCTTTTTTTCACCCTTCTCTTGGCATGTATTAAAAAAACAGCATTTTTTTTCAGTTCCCACTTTGAAAGCTGTTACTCTGGCTTGAACAATGGCTGGTACCCTCATGCTTTGACCTA
>VZTO01012685.1:678-18996 GCA_013400615.1 Syrrhaptes paradoxus
AGCAGACCAAAGGAAAAATATATAGCTTGTTTTCAATACAATGTTTTCAAAAACCGTTCACATGTGCTTAAGATGGGACAACTTTAATTAAGCAGAAGTATTTCTAATTCTGATCTATTTTCCCATTCTAAGATTCCTCTGGGATGAGCTATATAACAGTGACCTTTTGCACTGGATCCCTACGTCCAGTTGGCACCATAAACAATCTTTAGGTCTGTGAAAGATGACTAAGAAAAGATCTCACATGTGCATTTTTAGCATCCAGCACAACTATGTGTTGAAAAATACCAGCTAATGTGCTGCTGGACTTTTCTGATGAGAAGTGTCAGTTTCAATTGTACCAACAAACTTGAGAGGCAATTCTTAATTCCTTTGTATCTGAGCTTCATCTGCCAACATCTTTCACAAAGGATTAAGCATTCAAGCATATTTCAACCATATATATTTCCATAACCAGTATTTCAAAGTGAAAGAGGATAAAGTTGATTTTGTTAACAGATATGCCAACAAAAAGCATTACAGAAAACTAGTATTCTCTAGTTCACAAGAGCTTTAATATTTGTTATTTAAACAATACACACTGTTTATGTCAACAACTTCTGATTGTCAATTGAGTATTAAAGCAAGAAAAAGCTGGTTTGCAGTCTCTGATGCTGTGATTCCTTGCTGCTAAAATCTTGGGTATCATTTTCATCCAGACAGCCAAGGCCACCAAGAGTTAGAAAAAACATCAATTTCAATTGTAAATGTTACTTTCAAACAATTCTTAGTTCACTCCTGGCAAGCCATACTTTCTACTATCTGTTGTTTGCTGTGTTGACTAAAACAGACAGCAGTTCTCTAAAAAAAGGTATAATTTCCAGGAAATAAACTGACTAAAGTACTTTCTCTCAAAAGCTCACATGCTCACAGTGCATCTGTGAAGGTTTTTATGCCTGTATGCCTGTCAGCTTTCCTATTACTAGCTTTTTCATAATCTAATTTCAAACATATTTAACAGTTAGACGGGAACCTCAAATATACTGGGTTTGGTAACTGTATCATCCCCTCTTTATCTTTTAAACTAGAAATGAGGAAAAACCAAGCAATAGCTAAAGATTATCCCACAAAGAGCTGCTTTAACAGATTCTCACTGATACAGGAACTAAGGGAAAGCCTTCACATTGACCTGCAAAAGCCTCTGACTTCATGAAGGGCCATGTTGACTGCAAGGTCACTGAAATCTTATTAATTTGTTACCAACTTCAATAAGCTTCAAATCAGATCTAGAGCCTCCAGAGAAAAGTTACTTTTTGTCCTACCCATCTGAAAAAAAGCAGTGGCATTACAGGAAATAAGTGTTATGAAAAGCATATTTCTCAGTTCTATTATCTGGCAATGCCAATTAGATTATATTAACAGCAACAGTATCAAAACATGGCACAGAGTTTTAGCACATCTATAGACTGCCTAAACAAGAGATGAAGACATTCTCCTGTATACATGAAGAGCTTTTTATATCTGTTCTGTCAGAGCTGAAGTAACCAGTTGGCAACCTCAGTCATCATGTACAGCAACAACAAACAGATGGCAACAGCCTGTCTTTAAAGCTGAAAAACATAAGCACCACCGCTATTCATGGCCATCAAAACTGTATGCATTCATGAGGTAGTTATCAGAACTTATTCAATATTTTCTGACTTCTGCAGCAGAATTATTAAGACTTTAAAAGCTCAAGAAGCTGCCCTTTGACAGTTGCTTCAAAATGTTGGTAGACTAGTCTACCTACTGGGGGTTTTTCCAAGTACCTTTCACTGAGAGAATTAGGAACCCCTGTCAAAATTACATTCTGGCAAACAGCTTAATAATTCTATTGCCAGAACAGTAAAATAAGAACATCTTGTTGTAAAAGTTATGGAAAAGTAAAAAATCCTATTCTTTAAATAATAAATCCAAATATTATTTTGCTTAGCTACTAACTGATTTTTTTAGCAATGCCTCCAGTATAAAAAAACACAAACCCTCACTTTAGGCTACCATTTCTTAAAGAAAGTCCCCACTAAGCTAAATCTACCAACTTCCTACTTTACTTGTACAATTATGAGTTTCAGTCCCTATTTTACAGTGCTACAGACAAGCAAAACAGTTACTATTTACATATGAACAAGATGTTAGCAGCTTATATTTGAATTTAGCAATCATGAAAATACCCAAATTTAATGCAAAATACATTAAAATAATACTAAATAATCAGTTCACAAGCACCCAAGCATCTCACTAACAACATAAGCTATTGGAAGCTTTAAAGTTTATCTCAACAGGAAATATGCCCAATACCTCTTCTCCAGTACTTCTCCGCAGTATTAAAGAAAGCATATTTCAGTTCTGTAGCATATGCAAATCTAATTTCTGCAGCCTGCCTAGAAAAACACCAACTTCAGTTTCTTTTGTATCACAGCAAAAGGAGCAAATAAAGAAAACCTGCCAGTCTGCTCTCCAGCTTTGGTACAGCTGAACACAGCTGAAGGTATTTGTAAAGGGAAGAAAAACTACCTCACAGACCTCAGTTAAGGGGTTCATAGGTTTTTCACCAGCATTTTAAATTCACCTGGCTCCCCCTTAGTCTTCAACCCAACAGACCTAACTATTGATACCTTATGCTGCCAGTGAAATGGTGTTTCATCAGCTTTAGTCTCTAACTGGTTGTAAAGAGATGACTGAAATGAAGATTTTAGTTAAGTGCTCATGTTGTAAAAGTACTTATATAGACAGGTTACAAATTAAAGGAATTTTCTAGGATTCACCCAATTTGTGTGTTGCCTGCAATAGCATCTTATAGAGCCAGCCCTCTAGTGACACTGAAGCTGGACAACTGTGCCACACATCTCATTTCATTCCTGGTATATCATGTACCGGCTTGACATAAAGAGGGAAGAATATAACCAAGAAAGGTAGCACTTAGATTTTAATAACATATTAATTTTAATTCCAAATTTGTGACACTCAGATTACATTAATCATTCTGTAGATTCTTTAGGCTATAGTATACTTATTTTATAAAAATATATGTATTTAAAAGAACACATGCTTTATCAACATTACACCTGCCACTATTCTGAGGACTGAACACTGGTACAACATTCTCCTGCACATAAAGAAACAGTCATCTCTACTTCCACATCCTATGCGAACAATAATTATACATGAAGTTTTACTTTGAAGCACTGAGAAGCAAGAAAATATAATCCATTAGCTTGAGATTTTTCTCAAATTTTAAGATCTGCAAAATAATTAGATTGCTGTTTGGTAGTATTTTAGCATTCTTTGGTACAACATACATGCAGCTTCAATGCAATAGGATTACTGTGAGTCCTACATCCTTGCTGCCTACCTGCATACTCTATTTAACAGAGACCTGCACAGGATTTCAACCAAGAGGAACATGAATAGGACTACAGTCAGCATTCCTGACAGATTCACACCCTCCCATTTTCCCAGTAACTATTATTCAACCATCCACAGACCTGTTAACTCAGAGGCTGAACAGTTTTTCTTCAGCAACAGTTGCGGATAAGACAATAACCCCAGCTCTCAGCTATTACACTACCAAGGTCTACATAAAGCAATACAGCACAACACTTAAGTCCAAGAAAAATAAGCTTTTTTTTTTTTTTGCAACTTCTGTTGAAACAAGGAAGTGAAACATATTTGCTCATATAGCCAGTTCAAAGGGGAACAAGAACTTGCTTCAATTTTTATAACATTCTAAGTTATCCCACTGGGCTAGAACTTCAGTTTTATAACTTGCTGTGTTATTTCTGGAATCATCAGAAAAAAGTGTCATCATATATAAGTGTCACCAATATTTGGAAGTTTCTCAATCAATTCTTTAAGCAAAGAGTAAGAACTGCCAAATGCTTCATGTGATATGGCTGACAGCTTAAAATGAAGCTTGCTGCGTGAAACAACTGTAATTCCATTTGCAGAGTATTTAAAAATCCATTTCTGTTCCCAGAAGAAAGTTTGTTTACCATAGGAGGGAATTAGTTCTCTGCCCACTGTACAGATCAACTTTCCTCCTGAGCATGTTGTCTAATGGATATTGATACTCCAAAGCCTCCAAACTGGAGGCAATCCCAGGGTTACCCTGGATTCAAAGAGAGGGGCCAGACAAGGGGTAGAGTCATTCAGTGTCTTGTGAGGATACCTCATTTCCAGCTTCTCTGCACTCACCTACTTTCATGAGCTGCTAAGGAGACTGCGATGCAAACTAGGGACTGCTTCTGAGGGAACATAGTACATCCTAAGAACATTTTAGCTAAATTGACAAACTTTGATAGAGAACATTGAGCTGAACCCAACTGATCTTTTAGTTCGAATAGAAATATTTTTTCATTTATGACACCACTATTCATGATGTTACACAGAGGCAAAAGATTATCCTAGTCACCTACATATTCTCAAAGAGGTCATACTTCACATATCACTGATTAAAGCAGAAAGTACTAGATTCCTGTCTCAGATGACTTTTTCAATAAAACTTTAAAGTTTGACAAATGATCAATTTGATTCCACTTGCTATGAAATTCATTGATTTACAACTTAAAACCATGGATTGCTTCAGGAAGGCACAATATAGTGTTTATCATTGTCCTTATACGTAAAAAATAATCTGTTAAAATTGTATATAAAGATGTTTCAGAAGCAGCTTGGGAAATTAAATCATCTTGTTTGTCTCCCTCACCAATACTTCACAGACTTAAAATAGAGATTTATACCAGTCTATCGTGCACACACAGTTAAATATGCCCTTGTTGCAGAGTCCATGAATAATAAGAAAGTTCATACCACACAGGTACTAAGTCTTCTCTATGTGTTTCTCTCTTCAGATGCAGGCCTAAAACCAACATTCAATATGAAACTAACAAAGTGAAACTTCTGGTTTGTGAAGACAAAAAGTTACCTTTGAATCCATCCAAAATATTTTTTTTTGTAATGATGCTACTCAAATTTGAATCTTCGGATGGCATCCCATATGCTATACAAGAACAAAGAAGATACAGTTAATCTTTTATTACTGCAATTACCACTTCCCTATCTCCTAGAACTCATTCTAAAGCACGTTAATCTTATTTTGATCTAAGTCTCCACACTTGAGCTAACTCATTAATCACAATTTTCATTTAACCTTTCTGTCTGAGAAATAGTATTCTAAATAACATATAGAACCAGGTGAAAATAATTAGCTGATAAGGACTAATCGCCACAATACCTTTCACCACCTTTTTCCTACACATTTGCAAAAATTATGAACTTGTACAGAACTTGAGCTTTAGCTAATGAGAACCTAAAGATGATGAAAATCAAATAATAGCTTAAAACCAATACAGCCACTGAGAACAATGCAACTCTGTGACTGAAAAAGAACACAATAGAAGTTGTCTATGAAGCACCTACAGCACAGATGCAAAAACATAAATCATAAGTTTGTTTCTGGAGACCTATGGGAGCATCCAAATAAGAAACTGACCTAACAATAAACTCCTTTCGTGCTTTTGTTTCCATACCACTTACTATCAAGAATCTTTGTTCTCTAGACTAGGGTTAGAAACCATTCCCATCAGAGATAAGAGGCAACCATTCTCCTTATGACATGGTCCTTATGACAACTTCTCAGGATTCTTAGGACAGAGAAACACCATGAAATCCAGACAAAATTTGAATAAGAGTTCCCTGAGAAGCTTATGTGTATTACAGGAGTCCTTGACAAAACTTCCTTCCAACAAATACACACAGAAAGTTACATTACTTTCCCACAAGCCTTGAAGCACAGCCCCTGGATATATATGGTGGTTAGAAAGATTCCCACAGAGATAAAACAATTTCCTGGTTATTCCTACCCTAAGAGCATTGGTCTCCCACACACCTAACAGAAAAAAACTCCTGTATTTTCCAATTAGCAGTCCAGTCCTACAGAAAGAACAAACCACTTATTTATTCTAAAGTGAACCTGGTAAAAATGCTGCAACACACTATCTCCCATGTTCTGAAAGCAAACCTTATACACAGTTTAAAGCAATATTTTTTAAGAGATTTATACAAAAGTCTGAGTTGCATAAAAACCAACTCCTTTAACAGACCAAGACCCAGTAAAAGGCAACATACTACCAGCATAACACCTCAGCGGACAGAGCAGCTGTGTTAGCAGCTTGACTTGAAGCCTTTGTCCCCTCGAGAGGGCAGTCAATTAAACACATTCTGATGTGACAGGTTTTCTTAACGCGCTCCCTTCAAAAGGGGCCTTCCCACGCACTGTCCATGCCCTATACAATTTTGTACACTCGACTGTGTGGAAGCACCCTTACTTGTATTTGCACCCGCGGCACGAGAGGCCCTTTTTCACCCAGCAGAAGGGCAGTGTGAGGCAGCCAGGCCCTCAGCACCCAGCCGGGCACAGCGCAGGAGACAGGCCGCTGGAAGCCGGCCGGAGGCTCACGCTCGGGCTTCAGCGAAGGCTACCTGCCCGGTTCTACACCGGCAACAGCACTTTCCTAGCACAGAGCAGCGGAGCACAACCTAAGGAGCACCTCACCAGGGAGGGACAGCGGAGCCCCAACAGCCCCCCGCCCGGCAACAGCCGTTAGCATCCACCCTGCGCAAGGCGCGAGCGTGCGGGGACCCGCACCTCCCACAAGAGGAAAGGGAAACGAGCCAGGCGGGAAATGCGGACGAGGCGGGTCCGCCTGATACACGCCTGCCCGCCCCCCCCTTCCCACTCCCGACCTACCGACGCCCGGAAGGGAGGGAGCGAGTACAACCGCCCACACCCCCCACAGCGAGACCACAACCCTCCAGAAGTACGGGCAGCAGCGCCTTTGTAAGGAGGGGGCCGGGGGCTGGGCGGCGCCCCAGCGCGCATGCTCAGCACACCCCCTCCGGCCCGCCCATAGCGAGACTCCCGCGCGCCGCGCCCCCTTCCCCTCCGCGAATGCTGGCGGGGGCGGGGCGCGGAGGGAGGTGCGCAAGCGCAGTCGGGAGGCGCGGCGAGTTCCTGCCCCCCCCAGTACCCCTTCTGCCTCCCCCCCCCCACTCTCCGCGGCCGGTTAAAGGCAGCGGCGGCGGCGCCCCGCGCTTGTTGTGGCAGCAGCGCCGCGCCGGGAGCCGCCACCCCGGTTCTCCCGTCTGCGCGCGTAGCGGAAGCTCCGGCGACCGTCGCCATGTACCGCTGCCTGGGGGAGTTGCTGGGATCCCGCCTGGCTGCCTGCTCGGTGCTGGCGGGCGCGGAGCCGGGCGGCACAGCCACGGCGGCGGCAGCTGGGGGGGCGGCGGCGGTGGCGGCGGCATGGGGTCGGGGCCGGTGCTCGCGGCGGCACTACTGCGAGGCGACGGCGAAGGAGGACGACCCCAACTTCTTCAAAATGGTGGAGGGGTTCTTCGACCGCGGCGCCAGCATCGTGGAGGACAAGCTGGTGGAGGGGCTGCGCACCCGCGAGAGCATGGAGGACCGGCGGCACCGCGTCCGCGGCATCCTCCGCATCATCAAGCCCTGCAACCATGTGCTCAGCGTCTCCTTCCCCATCAAGCGCGACAACGGCGAGTGGGAGGTGATCGAGGGCTACCGGGCGCAGCACAGCCAGCACCGCACCCCCTGCAAGGGAGGTGAGACCCGCCGTATCCCCCCTTCCCGGTGCGGGGGCCCACGGACCGCCGTGCGGCCGGGCCACCCTCTCCTCCCCGGCCCTGCCCCTCCCTTGCCCTGCAGTCACTCTGCCGCCGCGGGACGGGCCCTTCCGGCGCCCCGCTCCCTGAGGTACCGGGGGTATCTGTCCGGCGGCCGTTAAGAGCGGTTGGGGCGAGGTCGGGCAGCAGCTTCCTCTGTCAGGCGGTGCCCGCTTCCCGAAGGGCTGGCAGCAGCAGGGGCAGAGCGGCCCCTCAGCGAGCCGCTGCCCGAGGCCCCCGCGGCGAGCTCCCGGTCAGCCGAGGTGTCCCGATGTCCTGCAGACGCCGCCGGTCTGGCGTCGGGGGAGGCGGGGGCGCGAGGGCAGCCCCGGAGTCCCCCGGTGTGACTCGGAGCTCGATAGCCTCTATTGGAAACGGGCGGGAGCTCCGCGCCTGAGGTGTCTTGCGGTTGAGCCCGGAGCCGCAGAAGCTGTCCCCGCCATGGTGCCGGCGGGGCCGTGGTGGCGGAACCCGAGTGCTCCCCCAGAAAACGTTGGTAGAAAAAAAATAACGAGTTTTCCCGGTTACCAGCTGGATATCCAGGAAGAGCCAAAAGTGATTTTTCAGCATAGGTGAGGCCCAGCGGCATGGTTGTGCTGAGGGACTGTCAGGGAGAACCTCACGGGAGCTGAGCAGAGCTGAGCTCACTTGGAATCAGCTCTAATCTCGGAGGAATCCAGCTCTGTTTTAGTCTGGGATAGATGGCATTTCCTTGAAAAAACAAATATAGATGTCCGGCAGCATAACTTATTCGGGAGCTCTCATCTTTGTGGACAGTTATGTATTGGAGACTGTTTCAGAACTGTCTCAAACCAGAGCTTCTATAGTCTGTAAATACACTTATTTTTCTTCAGCGTAGACCAGCTGTGTGGTAAATAATGATAGTTGTAGACAGCAAAGTTTTCTCTGATTTCTTATCAATGAAGACCTCCTACTTCTAGAATAGAGTAGAAAAGGTGTTCTTAGGTAAATTTGTTCTTGATAATCAGTTCAGCTGGTGTGCAACTAAACAATCTGTCCTATTAATGTGGTTCCTAACTTCCCAAAATCTAATAGGTAGTGAGAGTCCTGTGATGTGTTTAATTCNGGCCAGGGGGGGGGGCGCGCGGGGTCCCGCCCCCCCCCGGCCCCCCTCCTTCTGCCTCCCCCCCCCCACTCTCCGCGGCCGGTTAAAGGCAGCGGCGGCGGCGCCCCGCGCTTGTTGTGGCAGCAGCGCCGCGCCGGGAGCCGCCACCCCGGTTCTCCCGTCTGCGCGCGTAGCGGAAGCTCCGGCGACCGTCGCCATGTACCGCTGCCTGGGGGAGTTGCTGGGATCCCGCCTGGCTGCCTGCTCGGTGCTGGCGGGCGCGGAGCCGGGCGGCACAGCGACGGCGGCGGCAGCTGGGGGGGCGGCGGCGGTGGCGGCGGCATGGGGTCGGGGCCGGTGCTCGCGGCGGCACTACTGCGAGGCGACGGCGAAGGAGGACGACCCCAACTTCTTCAAAATGGTGGAGGGGTTCTTCGACCGCGGCGCCAGCATCGTGGAGGACAAGCTGGTGGAGGGGCTGCGCACCCGCGAGAGCATGGAGGACCGGCGGCACCGCGTCCGCGGCATCCTCCGCATCATCAAGCCCTGCAACCATGTGCTCAGCGTCTCCTTCCCCATCAAGCGCGACAACGGCGAGTGGGAGGTGATCGAGGGCTACCGGGCGCAGCACAGCCAGCACCGCACCCCCTGCAAGGGAGGTGAGACCCGCCGTATCCCCCCTTCCCGGTGCGGGGGCCCACGGACCGCCGTGCGGCCGGGCCACCCTCTCCTCCCCGGCCCTGCCCCTCCCTTGCCCTGCAGTCACTCTGCCGCCGCGGGACGGGCCCTTCCGGCGCCCCGCTCCCTGAGGTACCGGGGGTATCTGTCCGGCGGCCGTTAAGAGCGGTTGGGGCGAGGTCGGGCAGCAGCTTCCTCTGTCAGGCGGTGCCCGCTTCCCGAAGGGCTGGCAGCAGCAGGGGCAGAGCGGCCCCTCAGCGAGCCGCTGCCCGAGGCCCCCGCGGCGAGCTCCCGGTCAGCCGAGGTGTCCCGATGTCCTGCAGACGCCGCCGGTCTGGCGTCGGGGGACGCGGGGGCGCGAGGGCAGCCCCGGAGTCCCCCGGTGTGACTCGGAGCTCGATAGCCTCTATTGGAAACGGGCGGGAGCTCCGCGCCTGAGGTGTCTTGCGGTTGAGCCCGGAGCCGCAGAAGCTGTCCCCGCCATGGTGCCGGCGGGGCCGTGGTGGCGGAACCCGAGTGCTCCCCCAGAAAACGTTGGTAGAAAAAAAATAACGAGTTTTCCCGGTTACCAGCTGGATATCCAGGAAGAGCCAAAAGTGATTTTTCAGCATAGGTGAGGCCCAGCGGCATGGTTGTGCTGAGGGACTGTCAGGGAGAACCTCACGGGAGCTGAGCAGAGCTGAGCTCACTTGGAATCAGCTCTAATCTCGGAGGAATCCAGCTCTGTTTTAGTCTGGGATAGATGGCATTTCCTTGAAAAAACAAATATAGATGTCCGGCAGCATAACTTATTCGGGAGCTCTCATCTTTGTGGACAGTTATGTATTGGAGACTGTTTCAGAACTGTCTCAAACCAGAGCTTCTATAGTCTGTAAATACACTTATTTTTCTTCAGCGTAGACCAGCTGTGTGGTAAATAATGATAGTTGTAGACAGCAAAGTTTTCTCTGATTTCTTATCAATGAAGACCTCCTACTTCTAGAATAGAGTAGAAAAGGTGTTCTTAGGTAAATTTGTTCTTGATAATCAGTTCAGCTGGTGTGCAACTAAACAATCTGTCCTATTAATGTGGTTCCTAACTTCCCAAAATCTAATAGGTAGTGAGAGTCCTGTGATGTGTTTAATTCTTACCCAAAAGAGGCTAACACGAAATAACTTCTGGTGGTTACTTGGAACAAGAGTTACTGCCATCAGACTTCGTTGTGGCTGCAGTTTACTCTGTGTGGAGCTACTGTTTTTCCTGACATTGCTTTTAATCTCTTTAAAATAGTGATAGTTATTACTCATGTGTTTTGTCACTGCTTAGGTTAAGTTACATTCAGCTGCTGATTACAAAAAGTTGTTTTCTGTACGGCCTGTGCTACTCTTTAAGATCCCTGCTTGCATAGCAAAGTACAGTTCAGTGGCCAATGAAATAACAAGATAGTATTTAATATATGGTAACTTTTAATACTTATGTCAGTATTGCTGTGAACTGAGAGAATTATAAAATACTCTGCATAGGAACAAAACCCACCAATTGAGAGAGAAGATACCTTCTGGTTTGATACCTACATTTCTAAATCCCCAACAAAATTTCTTGATTTGCAGTAGTATTTCTTATGCCTGTCTGCTCCAACACTGGAGCGTTTCTGCAAAGTTACAAGACAGTTGGAAGTGGCAGTGAAAGAAAATACTAAGTCTCAACAATTTGTCCTTTTCTTCCTGTCCCGCTCCCCACCCACCATGGTTTTAGGGAAGGAATGGCAAATGATATTTCCTTTCCAGTCTTTTCAGTGTATTGATCATAAATAGATTTCACCTTCTAATGCTCTCTAGGAATTTGCATACTATCAGATGACTAAATTTATTTTGTAGTAAATTTAAATGGGAGGTGTGATAAGTGTAGATCAACTGCTTGAAACCTGTTATGAAAAAGGTGGGAGGAAGTAGGACATTTCTACATAAACTGCAAAGAAAAGGGTTGGTAATTATGTTTCTCCATTTATGGTACACTCGATCCACTGGGAATGCACCAACAACTTGAGCTTTTGTCTAAAGTGATTTTTGAACTAGAATCTTAGTAGATTTCACAGGGAGAAAATCTGCAAAGCACAGTGAATGAGCACAGCTCAAACTCCATAATGGTATGAAATGGGAAAACTTGCTGAAGTGAGTGTCCCCACACACTGTGGAGTCCAGAGTCCGATGGAAGCAATTCACACAGCAAAATACAGCAAGGGACATATGGCCATCTTTTAAAAGAAGGGGTGAGTTGGCTTGTGGAAGGCTTGCAGAGCAGTAGGGGGAACACAGCTTCCAGATATTTTCAGATGCAGGATTGTGAATTTTAACTTTGCACTCACTGAAAAGTAAAGGTGATAAAATAAGGTTCCACATACCATTTTTTCTAAGGATGTGTATTCTGTACTAAGAAAGAGATAGCCTTTAGTTACTGCTAGGTAATTACTAGCAGGGAGGGATGCTTTGTCATCTCTGTCATTCTTTTAAGGAGCATTGTACTTTAAATGCTCATCTCTTGTATTTCTTGAGGTTTATATGGTATATCAATTGTAATCAAATTTGGCCTTGCATCTTTAAGTACATTTGCAGGAAAAGTACATGGTATGCCCACCTACTACTAATAACCTGAAGGATAACAGGTGCTGTTTAAAGAATATTAAATACTGTCCTGTAGGCAGGTCAGACAAATTATCAAAGTGCACTTTAAGATTCAAGTATGGGATACAGGAAAACAGATGTTTTTAGGTCTTTTAAGGATTGTCTTCCTTCAGTTGGGTTCCTCATTTCTTTTTATACATCTATACCAAAATAATTCACTAGTGGTTGTATGTTACTACTGTATACCTTTTTGTTTATGAGGTCATTTACAGATTTAACTATGGACTAGTGAAGAATTTGTACTGTAAATCAAATTTAAAAATCTTGATTTAAATGCTCTAAACCTGGAGATAGCTCAGTTCATTGGGGAAAGAGAGACTAAATAAACATTTGAATTATCTACACTTTCAATAGCACCTTCTGTTTCTACTAAATGTAGTTTCAACGTTATAGCAGTTAGATTATGTTCCTTCTGTCACAGATGTCATCTCCAATTTCTTTGCCTGCTCATTCTCTTCTAGAGTGAAAGCTCAACCACTGCTTACTAGTCCAGCCCAAATTTGGGAGGTGACGAACTTCTTAGTGCAAAAACTGATCTTTATGAAGCAAGTTTAAAACTCAGATGTGCATGCAGATGATACCTGCTGGTAGAAACACAGCCACTCCTTGACTACTAGTCCTCCCGTACCTTCTTCTCTGCTGGCTTCTCTGTTGTCTGCAAGCAGAAATAACTCAGCAGAGGGAATGCCAGAAGATGGCTGCTTTGAAAATAAGGCTTCCAAGTGGATGGATGACTGTGTCCTGATACAGAAATGGAATGGCAGACCACATGGGTTGGGCTGGGTGAAGGCAAATTCAGGATCAGTCTTACATTTTTTGCATAGACAAACTTCTACACCTTGGTGGGAAACTTGGCTGTAGTATTTCTATGCAAGAATTATGATGCTCTTAATACCCTAGTTCTGACAATCTAAGGTATAGTTATTAAAAGTAGGAAGTTGTTTAATGGCTTATCCTACTCTGCTTTCTCCCCCCAAAGTAGGTGTAGAAACACAAGTCAACTTGATTGTGTTAGGCACAGTTGTCACTACATGGTCATTGGGTTAAGAGAAGCACTCTTCAGGCAAACTGGCACTAAGTACTGGGACATGCTTTTATTTTGTTTATAACTTGTGTTTTTTTTCAATGTCATTGAGAGAACCTAGAAATAACATTTCTTGTTGCATCTTGTGGCGCTTACCTATTTAATTGTTGTAGAAATTAATCCTTAATTCTTCTTCAGGGGTTGCAAACTGTTGCAGCTTGAGGTGGTGATTCTTTTTCTTTTGGTGTGCTTCCTTCTGTGTTTTAGTTATCTTTACAAAACATTTGTGAATATACCCATTTAAGTGGTAGGCCTTACAGTATGTCCAGCACACAAGTCCAGGTTTTAAAGACTGTTTTCTGCAATGTAACTGTTTGCTGGAGAGGAAAATGTGGTTGGATGCCTCTTCATCCCATTGTGAACCTGGAGATAAACAGTTTTCTTGTGTGTTGGAACCCGAGTTGCTTTTGATCCAAACTTAGTATTTATACGACAGGACTGATGCTGTGTGATAGCTGAAGTAATGCTGTGGGTCAGATCACTGTTTCTCTTGCTGATGCTGTGACTTGCATGCTAGTAGCCAGCACTAACAAGAAACCACAGCTGCTCTTGTTCACTGCACTGACAGCTGCCTAAAGAACTCAAACCAAACAGGGTACAGGAAATGAGATGGCTGAATACAGATGACTTGGTTGAAAAGTACTCCAGCCATTCCTACTTAAAATAATGAGTCTTTGTAAATAATTTTGTCAGGTTCTGTGAAAGGTATAAAACCGGTTAAACTGCTTTTTAATGTGATCACTGATGGCTGTTTTCATTAAAAGGTCAGTTTCAGAGAACAAATTAGTAAAAATAACCAATGTGCAAATATGAATAAAGCTTGTTGAGTTTCTACCTGCTTAGTAGTATGGAAATGATTCCATATTTGTTAGGCAGCCGTTTACTGTGGGGATAAAGCTATGAAGTGGTTTCAAAACTTTTTAAAGCCTTTTCATGTTAACCAACTGTCTAACAGGTCTGTTTTCAATGAAACCAAATGAATCAGAGTAGGGTAACAGCCTAACCCATTGTTTATGCTCACACAAATTGCCTTAACCAAGTCTCAACAGTTTCCTCAGTTCCAAAAGACTTTGACACTCTCTTTAGTTCCGGACTAGTCTGACTTTCACTTATGTAGGGATTTTGAAAAACTTTGTCATACTTTACTCCAAAATTCACAATCTTTATATAAAGACAGATGATTCTTAATTTATTTGCTTAGTTGACTTGGAGGTGAATGAGTCTGATTTCCTGTGTGGTGCCGCTTTGGCTGGTTAGTGGAATGAACTATTCTGCATTACAAAACTTCAATATCTTCTGGTTTTGGCTTCTTTGCTTCTGCCTGTCCGGATTTGTCCCTCTCACTTGATTTACCAGTTCATGTTAATGAGCTTGTTACTGCATAAGGTGACATTTATTCATGCTGTCCTTGCTGCAGTTTTCCAATTGCAGAGATCTAAGGCTGATGCTAAGCTCAGTGCCCAGTCATCAAGTAACCTCTGTTGTATGCATTACCTTGTCTAAAACAGAATACATACATCATGATAGTAACCTTATTTGCAAAAGAAGCAGCTTTACATGCAAGAGTTGGACCAGTACAACCCCATGTGTTGTCTTGACTACTGTTATATTGTTTATTCCCCTTTGTAAGTGGGGGAAGTAAGAAGTAGGTGCTATAAGGTATCTTCACTTTAGCAGAGTTCTGTTTATCTGGGGGTTGTACTGATGACTTTTCTTTTTTAAGCATGAAAGTTCTGAGGTCATGTCTTTAGCACAGGGGTCCTAGAGGGTAAGACATGGAAATGTACCCTAGGGACCATGCAGCAGATAGAACTGTAACATAGACCATCTGTAGCCTGAAATAAACCATGGAAACTGATCTACCTTCAAAGGAAAAGGAGAGTTTTACAGAAAAAAAGGTAATTAGGCTAACTTTGTTAACAACACTGCTAAAGTTTGTGTGAGTGCTTAATTTTCATAGGTTTTTGTTTCCTTACTGTAAAGCGTACCTAACTTTACGGTTAGTACGAGAGTGGATATATATTTAAATTGCAAATTGAAAAAACAGGACAGGAAATGTGTGTCCTATGTTTTTACTGCCCTTTAATAAACTAGTTGCAATTCTCAGTCAGCCCTATCTGTTTTGTGTTTTTACTCTGATATTCTTGCAGGAGGCTATGCCTTGCTCTTCTGTCTATGAATCTTTTCCATCCCAGCTTTTTCGTATAATCAGCTCATATTGTTTGTGCAGTAGCCAGCTTTGTCCTTGATCTTAAATAGTTGTTTTCCCTTGCTGCTGTTGGCTCCTTGTCTATTTATAGAGAGATCATACCTCTCTCAGCGTTGGGCTTTCTGGATAAACAGTTGGAGAGAGTGAGGAGGGAAATCTCTTGTGTGATACCCTTCCTCCTGTTCCCTGGGTCATCGTAGCAGGTATTCTGTGTTGCATGAATTGCAGCAGCTCAATCTTCTTAGGAAATAAACTCATAGGCAGAGCATGGAATTTGCCTGCTTCTTGTCAGCACTGTGGTGGCTCATTGTTTTGTGGCTCCTATGGCATTTGGACTAGCCAGGGCCAGCTCGTGTGTTATTTCCGCCCTCTGCACACACCCGTGTGCATGGTATTAGTGTCTGCCATGGAAGTACTGTTACTGCATCTCTCTGTATCAGTCCTTGTTATTGCAGTGTTGAGTGCAGTTTAATGAGCACTAATCGTTTAGGTGGGGTTGAGGTAGTTCTATAGGTGAGACTTTGCTTCATAGACTATTCTCTGTGCATGAATTCAGGTGATATGTGCTCGCCTGATGGTGTACTAAATTTGCCATATTTGCATTTAAAACACAATATCTTACTAATGTACCACACTTTTTTTATATTCTTGGCTTTTCTCTGCGTGAAATTAAATAAACATATATGTATGTATATTTAAGTATATTTCAAGTATAAGTACAGCTTATTAAAAGTACACAAGAAGTGGTATACTGAAGTATTCTATCTGAGTACTCTAATGGTCACTGAATAGATACTTCTGGTTAGTTTAGAATGGTGGGATGTGTCCATAGGGGAATCTTTTTCCTGCCCCAGGTTATGACTGGTTAATGCTGTGTGGGAAGAGAGAAATATTTTTATCTCCTCTCTTGGCAGTTAGTGAATTGATTTTTCCAGCACTGAATTACTCATCTTGCTTTGTTAGGTTTGTCTGGAATTTCTTCGTCTTCAGTAATTACAAATTTGTCATTGTGCTGTTTACCACACTTTCCAAATGGTTAGATAAGGCTAAACAGTTTCCTTTTAGGGAAGGCTGGATTGTTTTTATGAATTTAGAAAAATGTACTGGTTTTGAAAGAGCTTAAGGATTGCTTGGAACATCGATTCCTATGGCATTAGGTGTCAATGATTACATAGAATTTGATAGTAGTATATTCACAGTCTCGCTTACTTCCCAACTTAATCTAGATGAAAATGTTATACGTAATCCAGAGTTAGAACATTATGGAACTAAGGCATTGCAATAAATGCTGGAGCTGAGTTATGGATTTTGGGGATTTTGCTGAATAGGTTGGACAAGGTGAGCATCTTTACTGAAGCTCCTTTACACTCTGGATGTAATGTCAGCCGTTGGGTAGGGTCAAGCAAGATGTTCACCCATAGAGCCACTGCAGAATCCAGTGTTGCTAACTGGAAGATTAATATGGCTGTACTCAGTCCTAAAAAGTTTCAGATGAGATCACAAAATCTGTTTGGCTGAGTGCTGTATGGGTAGTATAGGATAGCTGCTGCCCTGAAACACTTGTTCTAATGGGCAAGCATTTTGCAAATAGAGGTGAGCAGAACAAATGCGCCATTTTAACATGAATTGTCATCTGTAAAGGACCCAAATTAGTTTCAAAGATGAAAAGAAGATCACAACTAGAAGAAAACACCACAGCAGGGCAGAAGCCTCAGTTAGATACTAGTAATTCAGGCTGAGATGCAAATATGTTCTAGGTTCTGGGGAACCTGAGAGACTTGCTAAGATTTGCAAGATACTTAGTGCAGGAGGAGTAGTTTACCAAGTGTTTTGCTCTGAACTGTTACTATGGGAACTGTTTAGTTTTGAGACTTGTCTTTGAATACTTCACACTCATTAGTGGTGAGAGCATACGTAGATACTGCCACTTAAGATCATTGCACTCGAAGAGCAGGAAATAGTTACACTAACTTTCCTAAATGTAGATTTTTAGGCATGTTGGGATGTTAGGAAGGCAGCAATCATCCTTGAAAAAAGTTGGTAGTTCTGTACACCATGTTTTCTAAGGAAGCATAATAAACACACTGAATGTCACGGAACATACTGAAATCTGTACATCATAAAATCTAGTAGGATGTGTAGCCAGGTTTCTTTGTCATCAATATCTTTATTTCGCACCTGTTAGCATGCTCCTCAGTACAAACCTGCTGATTAAAATGGTAACTGACTGCCATTATTAGAGAATCCAAAATACAGTCTTACTGATAATTAATACTTTGGCCAAAGCAGTTATTGAGCTCAGTGCAAGAGGTAACTGGGTGAAGTATAATANCAAGTAGGAAAAAGGTAGCTGACCTCACTCTAAAGGTCTGTCCTCAAAAATGTTAAGACCCAGCAAAAATCATTGTTTTATATAAAAGTGAGAGCTAAATGGAAATCAACAGGCTGGATTGTTTTTATGAATTTAGAAAAATGTACTGGTTTTGAAAGAGCTTAAGGATTGCTTGGAACATCGATTCCTATGGCATTAGGTGTCAATGATTACATAGAATTTGATAGTAGTATATTCACAGTCTCCCTTACTTCCCAACTTAATCTAAATGAAAATGTTATACGTAATCCAGAGTTAGAACATTATGGAACTAAGGCATTGCAATAAATGCTGGAGCTGAGTTATGGATTTTGGGGATTTTGCTGAATAGGTTGGACAAGGTGAGCATCTTTACTGAAGCTCCTTTACACTCTGGATGTAATGTCAGCCGTTGGGTAGGGTCAAGCAAGATGTTCACCCATAGAGCCACTGCAGAATCCAGTGTTGCTAACTGGAAGATTAATATGGCTGTACTCAGTCCTAAAAAGTTTCAGATGAGATCACAAAATCTGTTTGGCTGAGTGCTGTATGGGTAGTATAGCATAGCTGCT
>VZTO01012706.1:0-20984 GCA_013400615.1 Syrrhaptes paradoxus
TTTCTTTCTTCCTTTTTGTTTTTAATTAAAATTCAGTTGAAAGTCTTTTCAACTAAAAATATAACCTTTTGAAGTTGTTCATTATTCCCGAGCAAAGTAGAAAAGTGTGAATATGATAAAAGCTATCCAAAATGAAAGATAAAAATGTACTCAGTGTGAAATTATAGAGCAGAATGTCTCTTTTGCATAGAGAATATAGTTTCCTCACACGTTGTATATTTGATATGTATAACCATGATGACATATTTACTTTTCATATGTGGTCTTCTTATAATGGCTTTTTCTTTTTTTGTAGAAATAAATTAACATCTAGGTAGAGTGGTCATATTTTTAAATGTTGTTTCTTTCTCAAACAGTTACACTGAAAGAATAGACTTGAAAAACAAATTGAGCATCATAGCAAATCCCAGTATATGTGTATCAAAGTATATCAATAATACAAGAGACAAACAGATTGACTCTATGAGTTTATACAGCTTAAGAATATTTATAATACTATGTGAATCTTATATGAGGCTTTATACTGGATCTGTTTTAACCTTTCGTCTAGGAATGCTTCATTATTCTACATGATATTCTTCATCATACCATATAAAAGTAGTCAGACCTCAAGCTTCAGGAAAGCATACAGGCTTCTAAAACTTCTAAGTTTAAGTTTACTCAACTACCCATTTCATTTCAAAGATACTTTTTGATGGTGTCTTCTAGAACCTACTTAGAGAACTGAACTGGAGAGAAAAAAGAAAAGCACTGAAGATAAAGTCTTTTCGACCATCAAAGATAACCTTCACCAAGTTATTTCTTAAGGAAAGTACTTTTCTTTTGAAATGAGGTATGGATGCAATCCTCTTGGACTATTTAAAGGAATTTTTGTCAGTGCCTGTCATGCCTGGTCTTTCACAACTTATCTGGCCTCTGTCTAGCTCTTTTGCAGATCTAAGTATCCCTTACTGTCAGATGCTGATATTCATGAGAAAGAAATACTCAGTCTGTAGCCTTCTTATCTCTTGTGTACCTATGTTCCACCTGTCTTCTTAACCACAAAGTGCAGGTCTCATAAACAAGGGAAGGTGTCTGAACCAACATTTTAAAGACAGAGTTTTCATCAGACTGTGAGTACTAGTTTAGTCTAGTTATCTGCACTTATATTAATTAACTAAACAGGGCCAGTATGTGGGTTGAACATTACTTACCTCACTGAGAGTAAGGCAGTTAAATCTGTGATTCTGCAGTGAGTAAATTGTCACTGCTTAACCTTTATACATGGAAATTATATTAACATCTAGTTTTAAATATCTTGTATCAGGGCTTCTTAAAGACACTTTCTCTTCTTTCCTCTGTTTCTAGCCAAACTTAATGACATAGCCGAGTAGTTAACATATAGTGTAGCATAATGCAAAATTTAAAGTCTGTATGACCCAGGTACTGATTACAACTAAATAGGAAGATGTGATTTAATCTTAGAGATGCCCCACATGAAGTCTTGGGTCAATGCAGGAGTGGGGAGGGTGATTCCTGTGAGAAATAAGTATGACTTCTGTTAGATGGCAGTAAGTCTATTAGTTCTGGTTTTGCCATATCCTGAGGCTCAGTTGTTTCAGCTGACTCCAGCTGTTTACCACAGCATGTGGAGCATCTTGTTCTGGTTTCAATAGATTCTTACTTTGACCTCTGGATGCTTTTCTGCCTCAGGTGTTCTTTCTTGCAGTATTGTGTATTCTCATGTCTGCAAGTCTCAGAGGACTGTCTGCAGTCCATGGGCTTGTCTGGTCTGTGTAAGTCTTTGATAGACAAATTTTAATCTCTGGTCAAGAGTTAAATCTGAGTCTTAGATTAACTTCTCCTTCAGGCTGTTTTGTTCCAGATTCCAATCATGATCTGATATTATCAAAGGTTCAATTTGTCCCTGAATTGCCAGATTAGCTCTTCACACATGAGCACTTCTATGTTTTCAATTTTTTGTGCTCTCTGCTTAGAAAAGCATTGCTGATGTGTTTCATTTTTATGTAATGAGCAACACTTCTCAAGTATCTGTGTTATATCTCTGCAGTTAGCCTCCTGTGCCTGAGCCTCATCTACCTGAATTAACTGCAAAATGCTACAAACATTAAGTGCTTCAAGACCAGCTGTTATCAGCAAGTTTCCTCTGCCTTCTTTGCCGAGGGTAACCATGGCTTGCAGACACAAAATGAATCATTACTTTCTGAACCTTTCTGTTTTCATCTCTCTTCCCAGGAATGCCAGTTTTAACCCAGCTTTTATCTGCTCCATCNGTGGATGTACTAGGATGCTTTAAAGCCTCCCAGCCCAATGCACTCTCAGGGCAGAGTTGTATGGCATCATTAGTCTTGGACATTGTCAGTACCTGAGGTCTTGGTGTGAGCATCTGTGAAACAAAACAACTGGCACTTTCTAGTGGTTCTGATTGCGCCATAATTCTGAACATTATAATTACTATATTAAAATGCAAGCATGGCACTTCCTTTTTTATACTTTATCTGTAGCAAACCTACAGCTGCTATATTACCCATTGCTACACATAGAGAATGCTACACATTCTCTATTATTTATTCTGTTCCATATGGAATTTACCTTTCATAGGACTTTTTTTCTCTGGGGATGCTTTCCTGACTGACTAATTTGGGCAGGGTCAAACTACTGCAGCCCGTAAGCAATCATTTTAACAGTTAGCAGTGGTTTTCTTTGTTCTTTTTTTTTTTTCCCANGCTGATGTGTTTCATTTTTATGTAATGAGCAACACCTCTCAAGTATCTGTGTTATATCTCTGCAGTTAGCCTCCTGTGCCTGAGCCTCATCTACCTGAATTAACTGCAAAATGCTACAAACATTAAGTGCTTCAAGACCAGCTGTTATCAGCAAGTTTCCTCTGCCTTCTTTGCCGAGGGTAACCATGGCTTGCAGACACAAAATGAATCATTACTTTCTGAACCTTTCTGTTTTCATCTCTCTTCCCAGGAATGCCAGTTTTAACCCAGCTTTTATCTGCTCCATCAGAGACCAAGTGGTCTTACTGAGAGATCTGTTGTTTCTACGCTACATGTAAATTTATCTTCTTATCACTACAGTCTCTAAGGTCCTGGTCCCCTAACAATCCAGATGTAAAACTCTGTGAAACCGTACTGCAGTTCCCTATTGTTCTGCAACCCCAAATTTATTTTGTATGAAAGCCTGGGGGCGGGGCCGCACAGGTGCGANTATCTGTAGCAAACCTACAGCTGCTATATTACCCATTGCTACACATAGAGAATGCTACACATTCTCTATTATTTATTCTGTTCCATATGGAATTTACCTTTCATAGGACTTTTTTTCTCTGGGGATGCTTTCCTGACTGACTAATTTGGGCAGGGTCAAACTACTGCAGCCCGTAAGCAATCATTTTAACAGTTAGCAGTGGTTTTCTTTGTTCTTTTTTTTTTTTCCCAATGAGGTAAATACCTTTTTTTATTTGAGTTCCTCCTTTCTTAGGATAATAAGAGATTCTTATGTCTTTCATCTGCTAATTTAGTAATTCTCCTTTAAATAACTCTTTTTTTTTTCTTCCTCTGGACATGAATCTTATCTAGTATAAAGCATAAGTATTTGATCCAAGTTTTGTTTTTCTCCATTCTCAACCATGCCATGCTGTCAGTAAATTGCAGATGGAAGAGGTCATCCTTTCAAGCTTGAGTTTTTACTCTGTGTTAAGAAGATGTCTTCCACACACAAAAAGTTTTTTTTTCCCCCTCTGTTTCACATTACCTAAGTAATTAAACTTATCCATTACTCTAACATTGAACAGCATCAAGAGTTCTTCTGGTAATGGCTTGTACCTGTCAAACTCTGCTTTAAGTGGCAGATAGCCATTGATGTTCCAGGATTAGATGACCTTGTGAAGGATTTGCTCCCTTAACTAGTTTGGAATTTGAAAGTTTCAAAAGTTTTGGGTAATAGGATTTTAGGTGGTAAAGATTATAACTATTCTGTCTGGGAAACCTGAGCTAGGGAGTAGGGTAAAAGCTGATAAATTTCCTGCTCCAAGTCCATATTAATATCCATAAGATGCCATTAGCTTCTGCTGGCACCACCATGGTGTTCACTGGGAATTCAATACAAAAGAAAATTAAAAACAGACTTTCCTTTTCATTAGGATTTTCTTCTTGTGGAAGAAAAGAAATAGCATAAAGCAAAACCTCAAATGTCTCAATTTTTTTTTCTTCCGGGAAGTGAGAAACAACTGAATATATATTGTCTACATTTTGCGCGCATTTTCTTTTCACTCTCTCTTTGTAACATAAGGTTGTATCCTCTGTTATGCAGAAAATCTATCAATAAACCAGTTTTGGAGAATACTTATTGAATTGGGATGTGGAGCTAAGAAAGATGGGAAAATGCCTCATCTGTGCATGGAGGCTAGTATTGCCATCTTAAAAAAGAGCCATTGCACACATGGTGTTTTATCTAGAACAGTAGAAAAACCCTTTCTTTCTTTTTCAGTGGCTCTGGCATGGACTTTTGTTAGACAGGTTAAAGTAACCTAGTGGTACACAATTGACACAGATTTGACTGCTGGTAGACTGGCACACTACTACTGAGTCTCACGTTTTTATGATAGAACATTTTGAATCAAGGTTTTAGACATAGATTCCTAAAATAGTTCCAAACATTAATATCTGTATCAACATCAGAAATGAAGAGAACACAGCAGACTTTCATAGCCACTGGTATAGGTATAGTCAACCAGACAATTTCTATCAGCAACAACAAACACAAATGTTAATTATTGTTGCTCACACATTTTGTCTGTTGTGGGGCTTTTTGTTACATTGGACTTGGTAAGTACTATTTTAGGCTGAAGCAGTACTGTGTAGGTCTAAAGATCAGAAAACCTACTTAATGTACCTGTGCCACAGAAGTGATGATTCTTCAGTAAGATAAACAGTAAACTAAGCAAGATTTCTGTTGTCCATTGGGTTAACAAAATGAACACAATTTGTGTTACTGTAGGAGGATGATATGGAAATAATCACATCTAACATTTGATAATGTGGGACATGAACAGATACATGTTATTCATATAGTGATAGTAACTTGAATGATACTGAGTGCATAAATAAGATAATTAAATAAGTAAAAATGCATGACAGCTGCATGAAAATGGATTGTTAAGTAATTGGAAATTATTATTTTGATTTAAGCTACTGCAGGGATGACCTTACTGTCTAAGGCTTGGTCACTACTGTGAAGAGCTATGTTTACTACTCACTGTATGAGAAATCCATGCCAAATGCCTGATCTCGAATAAAGTTTATGGTTAAAAGTTGTTGAGTGTGTTGGGGTATTTTAGCAAAGAGGAGGCACTCTTTGGAGCAGTCAACATACGTAATGGCTGAGCAGTCTACCTGAAACAGTAAAGAGAAGGTTTGGGTCTCAAAAATAAGAGTCAAGAGATAGACCTTTTTTGGCTGAAATAGCCAATAACTTTTTATGAATGTTAGGCTGATAGATTTGTAACTAATCTTGCACTTTTTTCTGCACATAGAGGAGATTCATCTGTAAACTCCATTTCTGTACGAGATACCCTAACTAGATTGTTTCTGTAGTGTATGTAAAGAAATATTCAGTTATTGCGTTCTAATGTAGACATTTAAGTTAGTTGTGATGAACTGCCTCCTAAAAGTGTTATTTTTCACCACTGCAAATCAAAGAGTGTAGATAGGTAGGTAAGTGTCTTGTGCAGGGATAAACCATTCTGCCTCACTTGTGATTAATACACAGAAACAAGATATTTGTCACCATTTGCCAGAAACTGGAATTCATTGCAGAAAGAAACAAAGACAGTAGTCACCCTCACTCCTGTAGGCTAGTGCAAGATAGCCAGAGATGACTGATTCTTCCTTCATTGAATAATCTAGCTGGCATGCCATGAAGAAGGGCAGAAGAGAGGAAGAAATGATCCTGTGATTAAATAATTGAGAATATCCTCAATGACTAACTGTCTGGCTCCAAAATATGTTCTGTGTAAATGCCTTACATGCCTTTAAGTAATTCTGTCAGACACAGTTTCCTATTTGCAGATTGTAAATTCATTTTCTTCTCCTGAGTTTAGCTTGTCTTCTCTCCTGTGACTTTTAATTTGTTGGGGATGGGTGGGATCATTCCAAGAGTGTGTGTTCAGACAGAGCCTTACACCACAGAATGTCAAGCTGCAGATGTGATGCAAATGCATACTAATAATTAATAATATGCAAATTTATTGTGTGCACAGGGAGATCCGGGAAGCACAGGCTCCATTGTAGGGCTGTGCCTAAACTGCATAACTTTAATAACAATAATAATAGTAGAATCATAGAATCATAGAATCATAGAATGGTTTGGGTTGGAAAGGACCTTTAAGATCATCGACTTCCAACCCCCCTGCCATGGGCAGGGACACCCTCCACAAGACCAGGTTACTCGAAGCCTCATCCAGCCTGGCCTTGAACACCTCTAGGGATAGGACATCCACAACTTCTCTGGGCAACCTGTTCCAGTGTCTCACCACCCTCACAGTAAAGAATTTCGTCCTAATATCTAACCTAAATCTCTCCTCTTTCAGTTTAAAACTGTTACTCCTTGTCCTATTGCTACAAGTCATGGTGTGTTTTGTAGCTCATCATGCAATTTTCAAAACCAACTGATGGAGCTGGAGAGAAGCTTCAATCCAGATCTGAAAAGGTGTTTTGCAGCATTGAGGTGCACTTTGGGAAAAATAAGAACTGTGAAACTGATTTATTAGGTAATATAGCTGAAGGAAGACCACATTTTGATGAGAATGTTAGTAAAATGGCCACTTTGGTTGTTTAGAATGTTGGTCCTCTTACTTCATGGAACCATAGAATATTTTAGCTTGGAAGGGACCTTTGTAGATCCTCTAGTCCAACTTCCTCTGCAAAGCAGTGCTGGTTTTGTAATTAGATCAGGTTGCTGAAGATGGACATTTCACAGACCCCCTGGGCAACTTGTTCTATTCTAGTGCTTAAATATTCTCATAAGGAAATTTATTTTCCTTGTATTTAGTGAGAACTATTTTGTTTCAACCTATGATCATGGCCTCTTTTTCTTCAAGATGAAAGAAATGAAGAAACCTCTGAGAAATGTCTGCCTCCATCTTTTCTGTAGCTCACCATTAGGTAGTTGAGGAGAGCAGTTAGATCTTCCCTAAACCTTCTCAAGCTTAGGCAAATTCTGGTTTCTCAGCCTTTGCTGGTGTATCATGTGCTTCAGTCTCATACGCATCCCAGTGTTGCTTTGTTGTATTATCTTCACTTGGCAGATACCTCTTTTCAATCAAACAGCTCAATACTAGATAAAGCCAGACGTGGACTACAAATGCTAAACAGAAAGCAATAGTTACTTCCCTTGACCTTCTGACTACTCAACACAATATTTATGACTTATCACTATAAAGACAGTTTTCACCACTTGTTTAATGCTAAATAGTAGTTTTGGTGTATTTAAATTATTACTAATGCAACAATTTAAATACGAAGCATAGCAGAAGTCCTTCTCCCAAGCTTTCAGAAACAGAAGTCATCTCTGATGGTTAGAGTATAGTTCTAAATGAGATGAAGAGTAGGACATTCTGTGATGTTGTAGAACAAACCTTTTGTTCTTGCTTTGTTGGGAGAGAAGTGGATCCTGACTTCTTACTGTAATGTTTCCTTCATAATTATAATTTCCTGAGGAATTCATACTTATTCATGGAAAGGTCAAATTAGATAATTTCTTTTCCCTGCAAAAGTCTAAAATACTGCAGAGCCACATGGTAGCCTTTGCTCTGAAAGAAATGTAGTATGTAGGGAACATTCATGCCTTACGTCAAAAGAAGTTATAAATATCCAGTAATTCTTTGCAAAAAAATAAAAATCCTGCGGTCTGAGGCCATTATAAATAACCAGTTAAACACTGCTTTAGATATTCTTTCTTTAGTACCCTGTAGAGAGACACAGATCATGCCCTCTGAAATAGCCATTCATTCTTCAAAGAATGTCTGTTTATGTTTTAATTATGAGTTTTTCTTCATGCTTTACCTTAATACATGTCTTATGTAGTTCTGTACTTTTGGCTGACACTGTTTCTTATAAAAAATATATACAAAAGTGAGCAATGTTACCTGTGGCAAAACAGCATTTAGAAAACTACAGTGAAGACCTGAACATCCAGTGAAAACACTTCATTGTGGAGAATTTCCCAAGACATTCTCTTGATAATACAAGTGGTCAGGAAACAGGACTCATACAGAAAAAATCACTAATCACTGTCTCTTTCTCTGCAATCTTTTGTATGTGTCCTCTGCTTATTTATGGTTTCCTCAGTTCCTCTTGAGGCATAGCTTTTTTCTTTTTCTATTGGCAGATTTTAAGACAAAGATGCAAAAAAGAAGATCATAGAACGGGAAAGGCATGGTTGGCAAGAGATCAGAGCCAGCACAAAATAATAAAAATATGGTTGAGGAAGCCTTACTTCACAGACCTAGATCAAGGTTACAACTGTTTTTCAGCCTCTATGGTTGCATTTGAAAGAACTTTCAAATAAGATGTAATTATAGTGAAATATGCTTATTTTCAGGGAAGCAGCTAAAATGGAAACATTACAATAAAAGTTTCAGATTTTTAACTAGAAAGAATAGTTTATTTTATAATCCTGGTCAATTTGGTCCTTTTAAGTAGGTTTTTGAGGAAATAATTCCTTGGTTATGTTCAAAGAGATTATATTTTTTTGGTCAAATACAGATTAGAGAGGCATGAAGCTGAACTCTTTGCATGTATCCATAATACATACCATTTTTTAATTTTTTTGATTGTTACAAGGAAAGATGTAAGTATACATTATGTGGCTAAGGGTATTACAATGACATGCAAAATTGCATGGGATTAATGTACTTACTACATAACAACTTGCATCGCAAAGAATGTTGGTCAATAGCATATAATAATATTTTATGTAACTGAGAAACAGAGTCACAGACAGGATTAGAATATCTCTGAGACCAGGAAAAGAACTATTTTAATCCAGAAAATAGCTGAGAGGTTTTAAGTGACAACTGAGTGTTCAGGAGAACACAAAGGGCCAAATTCATCCCAGGTGTGACTCAGCAAAAATCACCACAATAACTCCTGGAATGAACTTGGTCCAAAATATCGCGTGAAGACTAAAAAGATGATGGAAAAAGACCTGCAGTACATGGAATTGTAAAGAGACATATTTTTAAGGAAATCTCTTTTGGTCTGTCACCTACATTCAAATATTTCCTTTTTTTTTTTTTTTTTTCTGCACATAGAGCTGATGACAAAAAAAGCTGTCAAAATTAAAAATATATATATATCCTTTGCCAACTGAGATCAGAGCAGGGAATTAGTGAACTAACAAGATAAACTTATCCCGGTATGCTATATAAATGGGGCTATTAATGTAAATGGTACTTCATTAATAACTCCATTTTTGTCATGACATTTCTATTTGTCTGGGCAGTGTGAGGGTGGATTTTACATGATATTAAGTAGACACCAACTGATATAATGACTTGTCTGAATAGAACATAGCAGAATATGAATTAAATTGTCTTTTAAATTCTAGGCTATCTACCTAAGAATGGTGTCAGTTAGCAGTTCCTGAACATGAAGACTTGTGGGTAAAAAGCATAATAGAGCCCTATATGTTACAGACCACAAAAATATGACTATTATATAAATGGTGCATAGTTGGGCAGGTTGCACTGAAATTCTGATCCCTGTGATTCTATAACACAAAAACATTGTAGGAGTAATATGTATATTTGGGAAAATAGCTTTTTAAAATGCCCATTTAGGGGCACATTTCTCCAAGGTGAACCCTACACTCAATAAACATCTGTACATTAATCCTGAATCAACAGATTTTCCTGAAAAGTAGGACATCCTGGGGCAGCTCTGGCAAGCATAAAAGGTATGCACTTCAGAAGGAAAATAGAAGGGAACATACCTTTCTGATATACTCATGCCAAATTATTGTTTGGAATGCCAGGAGTGAAATATTGCTTTAGTTATGTGTATATGTGCATCTTCTGGTTATTTGTGACTCACTTGTTATTTTCTAATGTGAAGAAAATATCTCTGTCCCTATATCTAATCTTCACAAGTTGCATAAGGACTAGGCATCTTTAAATCTGGAATTCAATGGGGTCTTACAAATAAATATGACTTCTTCATAGTGGTTGCAATTCAGACAGAAGATGGCAGCTCTCCCTTTTCAGTCTTTTAAGCCTGGGGATTGTTTCCAGAAACAAATCAGACTTCCTGGCTGTAACTCTTGTTTACAAAGTGCTGTATACATTGACATTTAAGAATTTCTGTGTACTTTATTTCTGAATATAATACGTCACATCATAAAATTAAAGGCAGTTAATGTCCCACAGAATTCTGGTTAAGATCAAAATTGTTCTGCACGCTACTGGTTGTTGTACAGTACTTCAAAAAATACATCCTCTAAAAATTACCTTTCTGAATTCCTCCTAGCTTTGCTAGCTGTACTTCTGGTAATGATGATGGACTTTTCTGACTTTGTAGCAGGAATTCTGATTGAAATACAATTTAGTCATTTTGCCTTTACTTTCTTATGTTCTGTAACAAAAAGCATAGGGTGATCTAATATGCTTTGAAGGTGAACTCTATGTTATATAGATTAGATTTCTTTGGGGACATGCCTTCTAAAGTCTGTTTAACAATGTTAAAAAAATTAAATAACCAACAATGAAGAACTTAAAAAAAAGATAAGAAAATAAAAAATGACTTTGAAACCAGAAGTACTGAATATATAAGGCAGATGAAATCTTTGAAGATAAGCTGAAAGAAAATATGATTAACACTGATGAAGTAGAATAGTGCCAAGTATATGTCATTTCTGAGCCAAATGTATTATACAAGGTGGAAATTGAACTTTCAAGACTCATGTTAACATTTTACTCTTATGTTTTATCAAGGTAAGTGAGAAAAAAAAGTAAAAGCAAAAACTGCATATTGATAGATCTGTTGAAAGTAAAATATGGTCATGTGTCAACACTTTGCTGAATGACATCATTCTGGCAAAGTAATTACAGGATTACATAATGATTCATTTCTAAAGGCTGGTAAATAATAAGGTCAGATATCTTTTTTGGGACAAAGCCTGAAAAGTTTTCACAGTATGTTCTTGACCTCCATTTTGTTTGCTACTTGTATGGAGACCTGCACTTAAGCTGATTTGTAGAGATATTTTATGCACTTACACAATGAAAGCACTTTTAATTGTGCACTGCTGAGGTGAAGAAAATTCTCCTGAGAGCCATCCTTGATCTTACTTCAAAATGATAAATCTGTTTTCATGTCATTGTTCTGAGTTTACTGCAAGAGTAACAAATTTCCCTTCAGTCCATACGGTATAACCTCTTCACAGAATCTGTATAGTTATTTCTGCTATAGACTACTGTGCTTGCTTGGGATATAAACTATCATAAAATAATGTTTTGTTTATTTTTATTTATGTTCACCTAATAAAATGAATGTTCAGTGATCTTGTACAGTAAGTAGCAAAAATCAGCAGTGTAAATTGTGTAGATAATGATAGATAAAGTAATATCATCAGACAGGTGCAATTCTTACTGACTTTAATGACTTTTAAAATTTACTTTGTAAATCTATACAAAAGTAGTTGATTAGATTGACTTAGTTTATGAACATGTACAGTTATTAAAAGTTTTACTACCTTAAGTGCTGTACAAACATTGCCTTATGTTCATAACTCATGTAATTAAATAAGGGAGAACAGGTCCAGCACTCAGATTTGTTTAGGTGCTTTGATTCCTCTGAGTTTACACATTTGAAATATTCACTCTAACCTCAATAACACATGGTTTTTGTCAGTCAATGAGTTATAAGTGTTCTGTTAAAATATACATAACCTGACCAATGTATATTTGCAATGTTTTTATAAATTAGAGATAGATCTGATAATAAGAGTAGTAATACTAGTCATGTGCTTGACAAAGTGTAAATTACAGGACTAACTAAAGAACTAAATCGGTCCCTAAGAAAGAAAAATACAACTATCTGACACTGAGGCTTTATTAATTTAACTGCTGACGTCTTAATCACATTTCATTTATCCTGTTCTGATAGTATTTTGAAATTAAAGCCAGCTCTCTCTGGCTGCTGTTGCACACCATTTTTTTCCCCTTCTTAACTATGCTACCCCAGAGGTGCTACCACGCTTGTTGATTGACTTGGCCGTGGGGCCGTCTTGGAGCCGGCTGGCATTGGCTCTGTCAGACATAAGGGAAGCTCTAGCAGCTTCTCACAGGGGCCACCTCTGTAGCCCTGTCCCCCCCCCCCCCTCCAGCTACTAAAACCTGGCCATGCAAATAAAATACAAATTAAAATATTTCAACTTCATAAATATATATGTATTAATGGGTCTCTTTTTTATCTTTTTTTTTATTCAGTATGATTATATGATCAATAGTTACAAAACAATTTAACTATGCTACTGACATAAGGTGATCTATAAGTCAGACATTTATTAGAGATATATGACTTATTCATTCAAAGGGTGAGAATTGTGCATCAGGAGAAGAGAAGGTTTTTTTTTTCCTAAGAAAAGAAGGTACACAAAAATCCATGTCAGCTACAGCCAGTATCTCCCCTATGGTGTTCCCTCATTCCCCGTCTGCACTTCTATGCTCAAAAAGGGACAAAGAAACACATTCCCTGAAGATACTCAGATATCCAGATAGTTTTACTGCCTCTGGAAGGTTGCTCCACTGCCAAATATCTTCAGCAGAGACTGCTTTGTCACCAGACATCACTTGCTTCAACCTAAATTCTGTCGTTGGTATTTTCCTGGAGAGATTTTATTGCTTGACAGTTTTTTTTTCCTGTGCAAAATCTAAACCTTCACTGGGGCAGAGACTGAAGCCTAAGTGCCTCATTACCCAAGTAGATACCTTACCAAGCAGGTTGCAAGTACCTTATCTACCATACTTGAGAATGGAAGATATTTAAATTTTCCTATTATTCCTTAAATAAAAAAATAAAGAATGTAAAGAGTGCAATGAATGTAAGGAATATAATATTAAGAAATATCCCTATATTCCTTAAATATAATTATTTTCAATTATTTAAATATTCCTTGTTGAATGCTGTACTTCTTGGCCCACAAGGTAATCAAAATAAGGCTATTTCCACCTCAGTGCTTGGTGTTGTTTTTCCTCACTTAAAATAACTCAGTGTTCTGAAATACAAAGTAAGAGGACCATTCTTTAGGCAGGTGACTAAGATGTTCATATAAATTTGTACAACTTGTCCCATGGCTTTACTTACAAAAATTGAATGGTGCCAAAAAACTTCTTTCAACCTTTCCAAATATTCTGTAGTTTGCTGGTTATGACACTGACCTAAGAGGTGTCAGTCAGGTGTTCAAGTGTTCCTTAAAAAAAGTCCCTAACACCAAAGCTAAGGAACCAAAGCCGTCTCAGTGACAGCTTTTTCCTCATTTGCTCAGTTACTGAACATTTTCTGTCCTCTATTTGGAATGATGAATGAACTTGTGTAAAAATATTATCTCATCACATAATTATGAACTGCATCATAAAGTATAGAATGAAGAGAGATGAATGAAGATTCCAGGACTTAATGTTTCATTCTTCTTCTTGACCAGAGTGTTTCTTCAGTAGTTTTTATGTTTGTAACATTACAAATACAGGGATAGGCTGTGATAACTGATTGCTGAAATGTGTGGAAGGAGTAGATGGAAATGTGAAGCTGGGTCACGTTCTGCCTCTCCAGGGACACTGTTAGATACACATGTGTTAGGGAGGTACAGTATCTCAAGATTTCCCCGCATTTTAGGTAAAATATATTAACTGAACTGAAGAAGTCCAGAGAGGTTTAATTTGTGAGTAACTAATATCAAATTCCCACTGGAAAAATTCCCAAGCTTTGGCTCCTCTTGACCACTTTTATGCTATTTTAAATCCCTAATATACTAAAGAAATCTAGTAAGGGACACTTTTTTACTGGTTTCTTGTGGCAAAGGTCTTATTGCCCTTTTTTTTAGCAGCTAACTCTATTTTTTTGCAAAAAGATTTTGGAGGTGTATCTCTGTATCTTTGTGAATCGAATTTGGAATTTGTAACTATAAAGAACATTCGCACCCCCCTTACCTAGGAAGTGTTGTTATCTGTTACAGCAATTAGTTCAATAATAGTTGTTAGTGAGATGAACAGTTACCAACTCCTAACAAATTAAGTTTAAAACAGTGATTTTGTTTGTTGCAATACAAAAATTGTCATTTATTTTTTAAAGTATCTCAGGTAAGTCTTCAGGGTCAGGAGTCTTGAAACTCCTTTCTAATTCTAGTATATATTTATTTTGTTATTGTATTATTTCCTTATTTTATTTTATTTATATTTTAAACAAGCCTGTAATGAGAGTTAAAGACGGAACTGCCTTTCAACATTCATGGACGAATATTGAACCATAAAGAATTTCAAGAAGCAGATTGACAGTACAGAGAGAAGACAGAAACAATCATACGGACTTGGGATTTATGTTTACAGACCTGTGACACTCTGGCACTATAAAAACTGCAGATTATTCTCTTTTTATTTTATTTTATTCATTAAACACCAGTAATATAATAAATTATTATTATGTTTAACAAGTATTTAATTATCTTCTCTAAAAAGCTACAAGTCACATTTTGTTAAAACTTCTTTCATATTCTTAAATGCAATTATCTAAAAATTATCAATCATTTTTATTAGTTAATACTTGAAATTGCATGCATACCAATGTAATTATTAGCGCCAATCCATTTACTGGTTCATTTAACTCTGGCTATGCACAATTATGTGTGACATTTTGAAAAGAAGCACCATTTTCATAATGAAACAATCATTTTTTTCTGAAGATCAACAAAAGATTTATTTATTTTAATTCTATTGCTTATCTTTCTACTGTCTAAGTGATAAGGATAAGAGAAGCCAGATGGTAATGGAAAATATAGCTGTTGCAATCTATATAATTGCCACTCATAAATTGTTTTTCCTTTTGTACGCTCACTACAGTACAAAAAGAGGACAAAATGAAGCCATCTAAGGAAAGATGAGAAAGAGAACCACTTCTCAGGGGTGAGAAAGTTGATTTCCCGAGGCCTACAGTGAGCAGACTGGGTTTTGTACTGCCTCTGTTGATCAAAGAACAATGTTGGTTATTCTTTTTAAAAAAAAATGTTGCAAAACATAAAAGTTCATGAAAAAAATGTTTCTCAAGTGTTTGGGATTCATTGAAGATTGTTACAGTGTATGATAGAAGAGGGTTTGACGACATGATTGCTTGCACAGAACTTCGGGTAGAAAAGCAGTTTTTTTCCCTGTTTTGCCTCAGACTTGCTTTAGATGTGGAAAATGTCACCTAGGCCAGAATTTTAAAAAATCCAGTTAGGCTCCTAGGATGTCAGAAGTCCTCATATGACTTAGATCTATTTGGAGATATGGATATTGAAACAGTTCACATAAAAATATCTCAATTTACCTTGTGTCTAATGCTAGGGATGTGCACATGTACGTGTATCTGAAGGTGCTTTATCCTCTACCATTCCTTAGGTGCCTAGAGATTTTCCTGCATGAAGAAGTAGTTGGTTTGATCTTCAGAGGTCTAGAAAACTGTACATGCAATCAGTTGTTCCTTTATGTCAACTACCAAGGGAGGAGGATACTGTAGGTGTTGTTAGATACATCTAGCATGCTTATGCAGTCCAAAATGCAGCAAAAAAAAAAAGACATTATAGTCTCCATCTTGCTTCAATAACTATTTATGCCATGTGGTGAAAAGGAATCTAGTTTATACTGTGCTCTGTTGAGTCATCCTTAGTCACTACTAAATATACCAGCCATCTTTACTTCCCCTTTATTGATGTGAATGAAC
Organism: Syrrhaptes paradoxus; assembly: GCA_013400615.1. Classification (NCBI taxonomy): domain Eukaryota; kingdom Metazoa; phylum Chordata; class Aves; order Pterocliformes; family Pteroclidae; genus Syrrhaptes; species Syrrhaptes paradoxus. The sequence goes on from VZTO01012706.1 coordinate 15,981, forward strand.
AGCACTGGGAAAGGAACAGTCACCCAAGGAACAATCAAGCACACATATGAACATGTGCTATGGATTTTTAGGGAGAGACTTATCAGTTAGACCTTTTACTGTTGTTTGTTTTTCAGTTGAGTTAAAACAACTTTATGTTAGTAGCACTGACACTGATGCCAAACTTATAGTCCCCTTAAGTCAAGTGAGATCAGTACTACCTTTGGGATCTGGAATAGTCTTCACTCTATACTGTTTATTTGTTTCAGTATGTCAGCTGTACATAGTTTGGTGGGAGTGTGCCTTTTCAACCCTTTTTTAGCTGTTATGCTTGAAACCAAACATCCTTCTCTTATGTGGTTTTGTATTTGTATAAGTAAATAAAACTATTACTGATACAGTTATCAAGTTTTGATGAAGTTAGCAAGGTTTGGGGAACAAATAATTTCCCTGTGAATTTCAGTGGTTTCCATGTGTCGCCTTTATTATCATAGAATCGTACAGAATCATATTAAACTTATTTTCTTTACAAAACATCTGTACCATTTTTCCCAAATACATTATGTCCCACTGTATCAAATTTATATGCAGTTTGCTTTTTTCAAGTTACTATTATATAGTATCTTTTCTGCCTTTAAAAGTAAGTGTTGGACCATATAATCCACAGGTAACAAAAATTGAGAAAAAAATAATTCCCTCTAGAGTCTCATTTGTTTTGGATTTTAGGAACTTTAAAATGAAAAAAAATAGGCTGCTGGCAAGGATTTTTTTTTTTAAATTACAGTTTTACTGTGTATGGATTATGAAGCCAAATGTTGAAGTGCTGTGAGTTCAAACATGCCAGTTCAGAGATATGGATAGGTGATTTCTATTTTGTATTTCTAATTGCAGGTACAGTAGTAAATTTTACCTTGCCTATGAACAATTATATTTTATTATTATTATTATAAATCACTCATAGATCCTGCACCAGAGAAAAACATAACGTGTATTTAGATACAATGCTTCAGAAATTTTAACTAAGTCATTCTACTGTTACACTCCTGTTAAGTGGGTAAGTAAATACTGTTTCAGGTATAAAAAAGGAACAAAGAAAGAAAATTAGATGCTCAAACATTGTTTACAAGGGACAAAGAAGAAAACTGAAAAACAACAGAGCTTGAGGTCACCTGTTTGTTACATCTGGATTCAATCCCCATGAAACAGAAATGCAGTGGAGTTCAACACCTGTGTTTAACAGTGTCCTGGTTTCAGGTGAGACAGATTTAAAAAATTTCTTCATAATAGCTTCTGAGCAGCTGTGTTTTGGATTTGTGCTGAGAAGAAGTATGGTAACATAATGATGTTTATAGTTGTTGCCAGGACAGTCAAGGACTTTTCAGCATCTCTGCTGTGCCAGTGCCTGCAGATGCAGGAGAAGTTGGGAGGGAGCACAGCCCCAATTACTAGCTTAAAATTCAACCTTAGGTTTATGATGGAGACCCAAATTGGCCAATGGCATATTCCATATCATGTATGCCATGCCCAGTATAGAGATGAGGGCTGGAAGGGCTTCCTTTTGCTCCGGGTCATCTGTCTCTCTTGCCCTGGGTCATCTTGCTCTGGGTTGTCTCCCTCTGGGTCACCCCTCTCTCAAGGTCATCTCGGTCTTTCATTCAGGTTTCAGGCTCTTATCTCATTTCCAGAATTGCAGTTTTAGGACTCTGCTCTGGAATCATTAGCTGGGAATGGGTTGAGCCTTGGTCATTGGGTGGTGAGCATTATCACTGTGTAACACTTATTTGCACATTTGTATATATTACTACTATTATTATAATTATTTTTATTTTCAGTTTTATTGTAGTTTAAATTGTTCTTATCTCAACCTGGGAGTCTCTTTTCCATTTGTCCCTTTAATTCTCTCACCCTTCTTTCTGTGGTGTTTGGTTGCCAGTCAAAGTCAAAACTACAACAAACAACAGTCAGAGATTTTCTCACGTCTTGTCTGTCTTCTCTCCTACACATTAGCATTTGGAATAAAGGCTCATTTTGAGGGTAAACAATCATTGTCCTCTACATGTCCATAAGAGCTATGGTGTTCCTGTTTTGCTTTGGGGTTCAGGGCCTGTCTCCCTCTTGTGTTTTAATGTTTCATTCTGAAATAATGCCTCTACACTACACCAGATGGATGTCCCTGAAGGTGGAACTCCTCTTTTTAAATTTTAGATGTAGTATAGGTAGAGAATGAGCAATAGCCAACAAGCTTCCCTCATGTAGCCTTTCCTACTTGCTGGTACAAAGGGATCTCTTAGCAAGGCATTAGTTCTGTATCTGTATTCCTTCCATCCATGGCTTTTGTGGTAATTGTGCCAAAAAGGCACAAAATGATCTTGTTCTGGGAATATCAGTCCTACTAGGACTGTTTTGAGAAATGTAACTCTTTACATCTGTTTTTCTCACGGAGGAATGAATGTAAAATAAATCTAATAGTCCACCATCTATTCTCATTTGGGGATTTAAATTGTGTTTTGCTTTTTTTTCCTTTTTTCACACTCTAATCTCTCGGTTTGCATTTGCCATCCACTTGGACACTTACTAGTAGCAGTAGGGTACTATGAGTGCTTGAATCTATCATTGTACGACAAATTTCTGGACTGGTAACTACTCCATTCTGCACCCAGCAATGTGCACTTGAAGCCAAGAAAGCCAACCATATCCTGGTCTGCATCAAAAGAAGTGTGACCAGGAGGTCCAGGAAGGTGATTCTGCCCCTCTGCTCCACTCTTGTGAGACCCCACCTGGAGTATTGCACCCAGGTCTAGGGCCCTCAACATAAGAAAGACAAGGACCTGTTGGAGTGAGTTCAGAGGAGAGCCATGAAGATGGTCAGAGGGCTGGAGCACCTCCCATACAAGGACAGGCTGAGAGAGTTGGGGTTGTTCAGCCTGGAGAAAAGAAAGCTCTGAGGACACCTAATAGCAGTCTTCCAGTACCTGAAGGGGGCCTACAGGAGAGATGGGGAAACACTCTTTATCAGGGAGTGTAGTGATATGATAAGGAGGAACAGTTTTAAGCTGAAAGAGAGTAGATTTAGACTAGATGTTAGAGAAAAGATGATCTTTAAGGCCCCTCCCAAACCTAATCATTCTATGATTCTATGTTTCAACTTTAGACACCCTGCAATATTACGGAGTAATGTCACTGAATGCTTATTAGAGATTGAGTTTTTGATCACAGCCATCTTGAATTGTTTGGCTTGCAATGAAATATTCAGTGTCCTGTTGCAAACACCTCAGCAGTTCAGTCCCCAATTAACAAGATATTAAATAAACATCTTCCTTAATTTTAACTAAAAAGTTATTGCCTCTCAAAGTATCCTGACCAGGTTACATTCTTACTTAATAAGGAAATTACTCTAAAGCTGTTAACAACTGAACAGGGTTCCCCTTGGGAGAAGACATTAATTCTTTTCTTAAGAAGAGCCTGAACAACCAGATGGGCACCTTAAAGCCACACACAACTTCAAGAAAGATGCTTCAAGCACCTCAGCTTGCCAGCAGCAATGGTGCTTGTTTCCCATGAAAGGATTTTCTGTGTTAGCTTATTTAAATTTTTAATTTGGGAATCACCAACTAGTGGGATAAATATATGTTAATTGAGGTGAATTGTATTAAACTCTTCAGAGCATATACACATGAATATTTGACTGAAAGGAAATCAGTGGGAAAAGTCAGAACAAATTCAGAGCTGTGGGGTTTTTTTTGCCTGTTTCTGCAACGTTTGTTTAAAATATAAAAAACCCATGTTCCAAGAGTGGTTGTGTTTAGTATGTAAGATACATTTTCTGCACTGCTATTGTTGCGTAACACTGCTGGATTGACTCCAAAATATAATTTTTTTATGTTGGGGTTTCTTAGTATTATAAAACAGATCTGTGACTAATGAAGACATTAGATTTCTAATCAGAACGAAAAAAAAAGAAGACAACCTTCTCCTAAGAAAATTTTATTTTTTAATATTTGACTGTCAACACTACCTAAGAATTATACAGTTTTGATATTGCTGTACCAGTCATGTAAAATTCTGTCCTTTTTTAGAGGCACTGCCCATGAAGCTATAATTTTCAGTGCTTTAATATGTTGATATTTTAATTATAAGTCTCAGAACATTTAAAGCTTTTTCATGCATGTGTGTCTTAAGACTGTGAGCATATCCTGAAAAAAAATGATGCATGATATTTACTCGTATATTTTAGTTGTTTCTTCAGTAGCTTGAATTTTATGAAACACATCTGTGAACTGGTTCTCAAACTAAAAAGAAGATCTTAACACTCTGCGGGAAACAGGTGAGGTGTGGTAGCTAACTTAAAAGAAGAAAAATAAACCCTTCACATGCCAGACAGCATTCATATAGGTCTTTCCTTTCGTTACAGAGATGTGGAGTTCTTTGCCTTTGTTACTCTTTCACTAGTAACAAATAAGTGATGGCCTTTTATGCAAAGGTGGTCTAATAAACAAAGATTTTAGTTGAGCTGTTATACTTAGGACATGAAATGAAAAAAATGAAAGATAAGATGTTAAAAAAAGCAGAAGATATGCAAACTGCATAATGTAAAAATTCAAAGTACAGGACTAAGTAGCAACAATATTTGTAAAAAGTATAGGCCACATATATAGTAATAAGCAAAACAGAAAAAAATAAAAGATTGGTAAAAAATCAAGCAAAACATTTACTGTGCAGATTATGCATGCTGGTGCTAAAGTGCTGGATATTTTTTAATTGGCAGAGACACAGCCATTGTGCCTAGACAATTCAGGGATTTTGAACACTTAGGTCCTGCATACGACTTGAGGCAATCCCAAGCACAAATACAGGCTGGGTGGAGAATGGATTGAGAGCAGCTCTGAGGAGAAGGACTTGGGAGTGTTGGTTGATGAGAAGCTCAACATGAGCCAGCAGTGTGTGCTTGCAGCCCAGAAAGCCAACTGTGACCTGGGCTGCATCAAAAGAAGCATTAGCAGTAGGTCAAAGGAGGTGATTCTCCCC